>VDFB02268828.1:0-83979 GCA_007258455.2 Sequoia sempervirens | reverse complement strand
CCCCAATGAGTTCAGGATCACCTAAACTTTGACAAATTTATGAGTCAAAAGAGAGAACATGGCAGGAATTGAGTTGAAAGGAGGCCTTGGGATAATACGAACAATGATCTAAGGCAAGTGACTAATAAACTAACTCTTCCTACTTTTGATGGCAGCAGTAGAGTCACTGCTAGAGCTTGGATTAGCAACCTTGATACTTTCTTGACTTTATGTCCCATGGCAGAGGATGATGCCATTAAATTATCAACATTACATTTGGATGGTGTAGCCCATGATTGGTGGCACGACGAAATGGTTACTCTACAACATGATTGGATTACTAGTTATTATGAATTCATAGATAGACTTGTGGAAAGATTTGACAGAAAAGACCTTGAACTATATTTCAGAGATTTAGCACAACTTAAATAGATGGGCAGCTTGGAGTCTTATATTAGTGAGTTTCAGAGGATCTCAGTTATGGTGACAGGGATTTTAGAGAAAATGCTAGTTATACTCTTTGTTGAGGGGCTTTACAAGCCAATGAATGGGTGGATCAAGGCTTTTGATCCCCCCAATTTACAAGAAGCTATGAGGAAAGCTAATAGCATGGAACTTACTAATTCATGTAGTAAGTCCAATTCAAAACCTTCTTCATTGAAAAGTATCAAGAAATCAGAAGATGTTGATACCAAAAAATTAAACAATGTTGACCAAAAGAAAAATTTTACAGCCCCTTTGGATAGGGAAACAATCAACGATTTGCACAGAAGGAGGCTATTCTTTTACTATAAGGACCCATATGACCTTAACCATGACTATCCCCTCAAGCCTAAAGGAACAAATAGGCACATGGAATGGTATTTTGAGGGAGAAGATATGTCTGATTTTGCAAACCAACAAGTTGTTCTAGAGGATACAAGAGCTGAAAACTCAAAAAATGAAGTTGAAATTGAAGGAGAGTTGGAGCCACCAGAAGCTCACATGTCCAACATGAGAAGGGAAGGCACTTTTAGGTTACGAGGACTCTTGGCTAGCCAAAGATTCATCTCCTTGCTCGATACAAGTGCAACACATAACTTCATTGATGCATAGTTGGTGGAAAGATGTGGAATTTAAACTCATGAGTTTGAAGGAATAAGAGTAAGGGTTGTTGATGGCTACATTCACAAGTGTGAGAAGATGGTACCATATCTACTGATGAAACTCAATAACTATGAGTTTACAAAAGATTTTTATGTGGTGAACATGGGAGATACTGAAGTGATTCTTGGCATGAAGTAGCTTCATGTGAATGGAGAATTCACTCTCAACCTTCCTGAGATGGAGATGAAATTCAAGGTTGATGGAGTTACTCATGTCCTCAAAGTCATCAAGGACAGTAACTTAAAATTAATTACCATCAGAAGAATGGAGAGGTTGGTTCGACATTCCATTTTTAGGATGACGGGTGCAGAGAGCAGTTTTTATCATCCAACTTTGAGTTTTCTTGTAGACAGGAAAATTCGGGGAGGGAAGACTATAATGTCCCAATTCTAGTCAGTGCTAAGGTGCAGTGGAGTTAGCCTATTTATTGGACCCTTGAGGCTGACAGGACTTGGTTATAGGGTCAATTTTCATTTTGGTGGGTATTTTCATTCCCACCTTGTTCACCTTAGTACTGGTACCAGTGCAGGCAAATGGAGTTCAATGTTCGTCAGCTTCTGATGGCATGAAATTATACTAAGTTTGGAGGGAGTTATGTTTATTTACGTGGTTACTTGTTAATTATTTAACTTAATGGAATATTATAAAGTCAAATTGACTTTATAAAAGATTAAAAGGCCAGTTAAATAAATTTAAAAAGTGACTTAAGGATGATAAAGTGATAAAATAAATCACTTAAGTTACTTAAAAAGGTGTGCTCACTTCATGAATTGACTTTTCTAAACTATTCAAAAGCAATTAAATACATTTCAATGTATTTAAATGCAAAAAGTGTGTGGGTTTTGGAAGAAGTGTGTGGCTTTTGGAGAAGCGTGCCTTTTGAGATAAAAGGAAGAATTTGCAAATCAAACTCACTTTTTGATCATTTTACTTTGCATGTTTTATTTTCTCTGTGATTTGTCTAAGGACAAGGGTTACAAGGAAACTTCATTCAAGAACAAGAAATCTTCATTGGATCTATGATTGTGAGGCAATGAGACACCAACCGAATGATTTCCATTTATGAGAGCTTGAATCAGAAGTTCTTCAATGTCTAATCAGAGTATGTTTATTCAATTATTTAGTATACAACTGTAGGAGAGGGCTTACACCTGGATCACCTTTATCTTCTTCCATATTTGCTTCAATATTTTGCAATAGCCAAAGGTCGTACCACCTCCTTGCTTTGGTGTGTTTCTTTAGAAGAGGCGTGGAAATTCTTGGGGAAAAATGCCTCCCTTTTGGTCTGTTTCTCAGATAGATTCTTCGTGTCCCACCTTCTCAACTCTCTTTCTTTAGTTACACTATGGGAAAAATCAGATCTTAGACCCTAGTGTGCTTTTAGGTCATTTCCAACCATTATTGCCTAGAAAGCTTGATAATTTCTCATTTAAATAATCTGGAGGACTACGGGTATGTTTATTGTTTGTAAATTCATTGTAGGTACTGCCAAACATAATTTTACAGTACCCATTGAGCAATAATTTCTCACATTTTACTTTTATCTACAATTATATGTTGTACGACCCTTCTACTTTTGTCTATAATTTCTCTAAAAAACTTTAAAACACAAAAAGATAAGTAGAAAACCATAGGAATTAAGTCAGAGCTAGTTGGACTCATCTCAAGGATCTCAAAAAACAACTTCAAATAATTTTGACTTTATCAAAGAAATCAATCTTTTCTCACCAAGACACACAATTCCTCTATTAACACCATTAAAGGCTTCTATCCTTCCTAACCTCAAAATTGAGATAAAAATTTGTAAAGGTCATACAATGGCCCCCTTAACATCAATCTATTCTCATAACAGTCCTCAAACCAACATTCCAAATAGACTCAAGAGATTTCTACACAATACTATTGAGTTCCAATAAACCAACCCTTCAAAAGGCTACTAGAATTAGCCCTCTTTTCCATACAAAGTAACCTCTAAATGCTTTGAAACCACAAAAACTCTTTAAACAGTCTTGAATTGTGACATGTAACTATAGATTCCCTGATCATTTCCCTCATACAAGGCTTCTAGGGTGTTACTCCAACAAACCCTCCAAATGCACATAAAAACCTTGGGTTTTCTATGTTTCGCAATACCAACGCTTCCCATACTTGCCCAATGTATCAAAAAGCTTCTTTAGGATCAGTATAGACACTTTACCCATTTAAAAGCTCAGTTCCATCAATAAATCATAAAAACCTCTCTTGAAACCACCAATTTCACATGAAAACTTCATTTCCCAGCCCTAGGGCATCATTCAAAATTGTGTGTTTTGACTCCCAAAGCCTGCAAAAACATGTTAGACACCTATTCTAGCATTATACATGTCAACCCACTAAAACATAGACTATTTACAGTAGGTGGGATGACTGTTTCACCATTTTATCTTCAAAACAGGGTCTTCACTATTGTTAACAGGAAGTAAATGAAAACTTTTGAAATCTTCCTTTAAAATGAATAAGAGGCAATCAAAATGAGTTCTAATGGAACATAAAACATGTTAGTATAATTTCCAATGAATTTCAAGGCGCTCCAAACCTGTACAAGTCTATACAGAGTGAACAAAAATCAACAAACATAGGAATATGCAAAGAACCATTGTATTTTTTCGTTTCTAAATTTCTTCAATGAATCAAAAAACCTATTTGAGAATTTCAAATGCCTTTAAATAAATTCTCAGACCAAAAACCACCCTCTTAACATCAATAACTATTTTTTTTTGAATTCTAAGACTCTTAACATTCCTTAAACTACACTTTGACATCTTTTATGGACTTCTTTGCATATTTTAAACAATTCTTCACTCCTAAACACCTATGGCCCCTAAAATCACTCAAATGGATTTCAAATAGCCTTATTACACCAAAAATACTCCAATCTTCCGTGTTCACATACAAATTCAAGAAATATGCCTTCAAAGCTACAAAGACAGCTTTAAGTGCAAGATTGACTCAAAACCCTTCCAATTGCATTATTATTGGTCCTTTTAGACCTTATCAAGCATAAATAAACATAAAACACACCTATATCAACCTAGACACAGAATATTGACTCCCCTTGACCTTCAAACATGAAAATTTGCAACTAGGTGATTAGATGCTCTTGCACCACTTTGCACTCCTAAAATATTTGTTGAGATGTGTCAATGTATACATTAAATGCTTGCATACATATAGGTTGACCTAAGCCTACTTAAGCATTCATTGTTGTATGACTCATTAACTAGACTAGATATTTAGCTAATAGTTTTCCCTCCTGATATTTTGTCCAACTCTTGGATATTTCTCCTTTATAAGGAGACCCTTGACTGTCTAATAATATGAGGTTGAGTTTATGCATTATATCTCTAATGTTTTTTATTTATATCTCTATCACCTAGTTCTTTCATGGTATCAGAGCCAAACAGAGAGTTCTTAGGCCAAAGTTGAATGCAATGAATTAACAATTGTGTGATGGCATGTTGATTTGCTCTATTTCTTAAACGGTTGCAAATCTCTATTTTTTCATTCAAAATTGCTATTTGGAAGCTGAATCTCATCAAGTTCTCTATGGTAGCCTGTGTGTGGTGAGAGGCCACACAAAAATCTACTAGCCTAATTGGTGGTCGATTGTGGTCATAGACCCATGGCATTCTTCCCAAGCCTGTGGTGCTCCACAGAGGAGTGTTAGAACTTTCAAAGAGAGGTTTTGTTGGAGGAACTAGAGACCTCCCAGGACCAGTCAAGAGACCCTAGGTTGGAGGTGTGAGGCGTGAAACTCTCCAAGAAGGAACCAACACCTTAAATCTCTGTTTGAGGTGGTGAAATCCAATCAAAAGGCCAACGCATCAAAAGGAGAGGCATGTTTTTTCCCCTTTTGAAGCCAATTTGTTGTTGTGGGAGAAGGCGATTTAAATCTACCCATGCAGATTGTCCAGTCTAGGCGCATAAATTTTCAAGACTTTGTGCACAAGGAAGAACCGATTTGGCCTCTTTGGAGGCTCAATTTGCTTTATTACTAGCCGCAAGTCACTTTATTTGTAGGGGTGTTTTATTGCTATGCCTCAAGCATACCAGTCATTCATTTAGATTGGAGGCCCCTTGAGGCATGGTAGTCCCTCTTGCATCCATAGTGCATAGAAGGGCACCATTTACTGGTGCAAAGTCCAACCTAAGGGTCACAGATTTTTCCAAGGGGGGTCGTTGATTCTATGAAGTTCGATGCTCATCTAGGCTAATTCTTTCATGTTGACCAGGGGTGCGATGTTCTTACTTTGGAGGATTAATTCATCCTTTCTTGTTGATTGTGCTCTCTTGGCTAGTGCTTTACTCATTTGAATTGACTGGTGATTTGTGGCTCCTTCCAAAACTATGATTGGGGTTTATCATTGGCACGCAGGACTTTCAAATCTGTAGTATGGACATGTTTTTCATCTGCAACAAGCTATGTTTTTGATCTACAAGAAGGGCACAAATTCCATGAAAGAGGAAGGCGTGAAGATCACGCAGCTTTGATTTCCCTTTGATCAGCCTCTATGGCAGGCCGTGTGGGAAAGATATGCCTCATTACCTATTGTTTGGAATTCAGCTTGGGAGAGCAAGGGGTGGACACAAATTCACTATGGAAATCTGCTATTATGCATTCCACCATAAGCAACCTTGATGCTAACTTCTACTAGTGGTGTGATTAAGTCTTTGACTTGGTCTCATATTGTTCTCCACCTTACACCTACAAGCAACTTTATTTCCAATCGATTGACCTCCTTAGTTTCATATACCTGGCCAATAATATTCAATAGGGCTCTTTCTTGAATATTTATTTCATAAATAATCATTAGATCTTTATGCTAATATTATTTATTGCATTATTAATATTTTCTAACCTTTTGTGGTTAGTTCAAACCATCAAGTGTTTGCAAAGAAAAGGTTTAATATTGAATAAATTTGTAAGGGGGGATTATTTTTCTTCTTTTACCATGAATGTGGCAAAAAGGAAGTGATAGGAGGGAGGTTAATATTTTTTGTCATAGTTAAAAATTTGCAAAATAAGAGTGAATTTATTTCTTTTGAAATGAATGTGACAAAGGGGAAGTGATAAGGGATTGGTCAAAATTATTAGAGTTTCATGCACTAACTTATAAAGTGCCAAAATTGGGGGGGTTCATCTAATTTGGGGAGGTTCTTAATTTGTTGATTTTCTATTGTCTTAAGGAATTAACCTATTTGTAATCATGGGATATGAAACTCATTCTTCTGTAATCAACCTAAAACCGGGAAACTATAAGTCTTGGTGTGAAGGAATCTTGAAACATCTCAGGTTCCATAATCTCATGCCATGTCTATATGGACTTATCTCTTAACTGGGTAACAAACTTAGAAGGATAAATGGTTTAATATTTGTGATCATATCTATGGATTAATCGGTTTACATATTCTAGATGACTCTTTGTATGTCATCATGGATATTGAATGTCCACATGCATTATGAATCAAAATTTTGGAAATATATGGAGACTCCAATGTTTCTCCCTTCCCGCATGATCCTGCATTGATAACAACTAACATCCCGCATCATGATTTAGATACAGAGTGTCCAGTTGACATAGAGGAAATCATCATTCCTCCACCTCCTCCTATTGCTTCATCGGATTTTAGAGCCATTTCTTCGATAGCTTCTAGCACTTCTTTGTAACTTGATATTTGTCTTCCTAGCATTGTTGATTGGGATTCATATCTACTTGATATTTCATTTCTTTTTGTAGAGTCCCACATTTCTGACATGGAAGCGCACATTGAGGATATCAATCTTCTTTTTTATGAAAACTTCAATAAAGTTGCATTGGCCTTGTATTCTTCAAATATGATTGCTCTTCCTTCACCTACATTGACTTCTATAGTGACAGTATTAGATTCTTATGGTTCGAGTTATCCCCATACATCTATGGTTCTTGTGGTCCCTGTTATAGAATCTTCTATGATACTTGATTCATTCCATCATTATTCGTCACATGTAAGCATTGGCATGGAGATTCCTGAGCAACATTCGAAGACATCATGGGCACCATCATCATCATTCTTGGATGAGCTTAAACTCTATTCAAGATCATACATACATCTTCTCACATGGGAAGATATTTTGCATCTTCAGTTGGTTTCATTTCTTTCCAAGGGAAGGAACATTGTGAAGCATTCTTGGAACTACATCTACATCCTCTGTCAACTATCCAACTTTAATGTAGCAGGACATGTATTATGGGGGGTTCTCATAGACCTTCTATCGTTTTCTCTCTTATGGAGAAAATAATATAGTGTACTTAGTGAAAGAAGTAGTACTTCTTCATGTGTATAATTTTCATGCATCTTTTCTCTCTTTTGGAGGGTAGTTTTTTTCCCATAGGGTTTCCTACTTTTCTTCACTTCATAAGAGCTTACTTTGTGCATGAGTACCTAACATGGCTAGTAGTCGAGACCCATTTTATCCATTCCTACCTAAGTTATGCTTAAGGGGGGGTGTCAATGTATACATTAAATACTTGCATACACATAGGTTGACCTAAGCCTACTTAGCCTTTCATTGTTGTATACCTCATTGACCTAGACTAGATATTTTCTAGATATTTACTTGATATTTTTCCCTCCTAATATTTTGTCCATCTCTTGGATATTTCTCCTTTATAAGGAGACCCTTGACTGTCTAATAATTTTTGATTTATATCTCTATCTCCTAGTTCTTTCAAGATGTTTTTATGGTCACCAAATGAAATTTTCAACCTTCAAATTACATATATTAGATGACTCTTACATAAGCTTGTGTTGTTTAATCACTAATAAAAAATAATTGTAGTCTTTAGTCTAGTTGTAACTGGGTATGTGCAGGATCATCATGGAAAAAATAGGCCCTTGAGTGGCAAAAAATTCAGAAAAATTAGTGTTACGCAACTTGACGTAAAAAGTTATCTATATTATTTCAAAAATATGTAAGAATAGAATCTTTAGAAAATTGAATGTAATTTCTAAACTACTAGGTTTATTTAAAAATAAATAAAATCTATTTGGTAAAAATTTGAAATTTCAATGCAATAGTACTTAAATTTCAGGTAAAAAATATGAAGTAGGTGTCTATCTGACCACCCTAACCATAATAAAGTGATAATATTTTTTTATAATATTTTATATATAAGTAGAAGATGCATGTCCAGATTTGATGCATATTTTTTTGTAATTTTTTTCCTAGTAAATAATTAATTATGAATTCTTTTATTACAACTTTTAAAAAATATAAAAATTCTTATGTCTGACCACCTTAACTTGGTCAAAACTTCATGAAATTTAATTTTTCTTTTTTTAATCCTATAGTATGTGAAGCATAGAATGTGACACATGTTTCAGATTCAACAAATGTGATACTGTTTGAAAGTTATAGATGTTTTTCAATCAGCCTATCGACCAGGACTTTAGTTATAATTCTAATAGAAAATAAATAATAATTATTTATTAAATTCAAATTAAAGCATAATTTATATTGGTGGAAAGTTGAGAATCTCCTCTAAAAACCCTTTTCATTTCATCAATTTTGGGTTAAAAAAAAGTCGTCAGCCACATACCCTACAAATACCCATAATATTGCCACTTTTTTGCCCATCATGATCCTGCACATACGCAACTTCTTGTATAAACTATAAAGTCTTTTAAAACATGAAAAACTAGGTTAAGAGAGGGAAGTACATCAAAATAATGGGGAATATTGGCTCAAGACCATAGACAAGGTGAAACGGGGAATCACCAAGGGTAGCCTTATGGCGGGTGCGATCGGCCCAAAGGGCGAAACGGAGCTGGGTGTGCTAGTCCTTGGGATTCCTATCTAGCAGCTTTTTGATCACATTAATCAAATTCTTGTTTGTGGATTCGGCAAGGCCATTGCCCTGAGGGTAGTAATTGGATGAGAATTTGAGGGCAATCCCATAGTCAAACGCCCAACTAGCAAATTTCAGTGAAGTGAAGGCAGGTCCATTATCACATACTAGAGCATACCGACAACCAAAGCGATTTAAAATGAAACTTTCTAAGAAATCAGTAACTAATTCAGTTGTACAATGCTTACAAACTATTGCTTCCGTCCATCTAGTACAATAATCAGTGGCGGTCAGAATGTACCTGTGTCCCGCAGATGATGGAGGGCTTACCGGACCGATGAAGTCGAGACCCCATTGTGCAAAAGGCCTTACCTCTAACACGGGCTGCCGTGGGACAGCGGCGTTTCTCTCCCTAGTGGCAGTGGTTTGGCACGTATGGCATGAACGAACATGGCCATGAGCATCCTTGAAGACGGTCGGCCAATAATACCCTACCCTTAATATCTGATGTGCCGTAGAAGCACCTGAGCCATGGCCCGTACCAAATTTGTCGTGAAACTCCCTCAGAACACGTTCTGCTTCCTCCTGGCCCAGGCATCTTAGATAAACTCCCTCATGATTCTTCTTATTAAGAATGGAGCCTTGTAACATGTAACCGCTACTTTTCAATCTGAGGGCCCTCTTCTGGACTCCTTGTAGATGTGACGGGCACTGATGATTGAACAAATAATAAACGACATCTTGGTACCATTCTCCTGGGGAGACATCTTCAAGCTGATATTGCTGTACCGTGAGTTCAGGGCCGGCCTTCGCTGCTGTTTCGGCTATTGTACGGGTGAGTGCCTGTCCTCGTACCAATTTCATTGGTTGAATCTCCATATCATATTCCTGGAGCAGGGTGACCCACTTAGCTCTTCGTTCACCCAGCTCATTTTGCATAAGTAGTGTTTTGACTGCTGGGTCGAGGACGATGGCGAACACCTTGTTGCGCAGAATGTAGTGTCTGAATTTCTTTACTCCTCTGACGAGAGCGTACGCCTGCTTTTCTATGTTGTGGTAACACAATTCAGCATCCTTGAGGGGTGCACTCATGAAGGTGATCGGATGCTCATTTCCTGCGTCATCCTTTTGGGTCAACATACTGGCACACGAATGCTCCAAAGCGAATGAATAGATGTAGAACGACTTCAGATAATCTGGACTGACCAACACAGGCGCCTCAGCAATGGCTCTTTTGATCTCCTCAAAGGATTGTTTAGCCTCTTGCGTCCATTCAACTTTAGCGTCCTGCTTGAGCATGGCATTGAGAGGTTTGATGATTTCTGCGAAACCAGTGATAAATTTCTGGATGAAATTAATCTTTCCGAAGAAAGACTTTAATTCCTTCTTGCTGCCGGGGGGCTGAATCTTGAGTAACGACTCAATATGCTCAGGATCAATGGAAATCCCTTGCTCTGAGATGATGTGTCCGAGCAGTCTGCCTTCGGTGACTCCAAAAATACACTTCTTGGGGTTGAGAGAAACCCTGAATTCCCGGCATCTTTGAAATACCTTGCATAGGTCAGAGACGTGATCACCTCGTTTCTTGGAGAATACGGTCAAATCATCCATATAGATGATTATACATCTGCCAATCAGGTCCTTGAAAGCGATATCCATGGTGCGTTGGAAAGTGGCGCCGGCGTTGATGAGTCCAAACGACATTCTTCTGTACGCGAATGTTCCCCACTTAGTGGTGAACGCGGTCTTGTGGCGATCCTCGTATTGTACCATTACTTGATTATATCCGGAGTATCCATCGAGGAACGACATCATTTGGGAGCCGTTGATGATTTGCAGCACTTCATCCAGCGAAGGCACTAGATAATTGTCCTTGTCTGAGGCGCGATTTAGATTGCGGAAATCCACGCACAATCTGATCTCTCCATTCTTTTTACTGACCGGGACCAAGTTAGCTACCCACGTAGAATGCCGAACTGGGAAGATGATTCTTGCTGAAAGCAATTTCTGCACCTCCTTATAAACAATAGGTTCCAGCAAGGCATTGATAGGGCACTGCCGCTGACGGAATGGCCTCACTTCTATTTTAAGAGGGATGGTGTGCGTGATGACGGAGGTGTCGTATGTTTTCAAGTCTTCGTAACTCCATGCCACCACGTCAGGGTATCTGCGCAAAGCATCCGTAATTCCCCTCTTCTCTTTGGGCGTACACACCTTTCCAATGAAAACATTCTTGGTATCCTCGGCCGTTCCCAAGTTGTGAGCGTTGCATTGGCTGCTTATGGCCTCCTTCTTTGTTTGCCGATCTTGATCCCTGATCTGATCTAGGTCGAATACACGTTCCAGCTGAACCATACCTTTGGGGATAGTGTTGGTCTTCAGATTGATAACCCCTTCTATGTCCAACTCAGCTTCCTGTGGATCAGCTTCATCGATTATTTGGGCAGCAAAGACGTCGGAGCTTGTGATGAACTGGAGGATATGCTTTTCGTCATTGAAGACCTGCATGTGAGTGACATTATCTGGGACCGATGGCGTAGATGTTAACTCGACGGTGAATTTCTTGAGCCCAGACAAAGAAAGGGGTTGTAACGTGCTAGCTGCTTGAGCTAAGGCATCAGCTGTGCGATTTTGAGCACGGGGAATCAATTGTATGTTGAATGCATCTAGGCCCTCCAGGAGGTCCCACACTCTGTGTCTATAATTGGTGAGTCTCTGGTCATGGCATGTGTACAATTTCCTGATCTTCCTAACTACAAGTGCGGAATCCCCGAAGACTTGCAGCATTTTCACCTTTTTCTTCAAGGCCATAAGAAGGCCGAGGACAAGGGCCTCATATTCTGCTACGTTGTTAGTGCAATAAAACTGCAATCGATGGGCAGCGAGGAAGGTCTTACCCGTTGGACTTATGAGTTCGATCCCCGCTCCGGCTCCTTGCCTTGACTTCGATCCATCAAACCGGAGCGTCCAGCATGAGGAGAATTCCTTATCCTCAAGTTTGATTGGCCCTTTATTCTCTTTTGGTGGGGCAGCGGGCCTTGTGATCTTAGGACGGTTTTCCGGGTCGAGGCAATGGTCAGCTGGTGGTTCTGATGGTGCCTCCTTAGGTGTTTCCGTCGGAGGAGCAACGACTTTCTTAACATGTTCGACCGCTGCTTGGCATAGGCAACAGTCGAACTCGGAGTGAGCAGCGTTATGGACCCTACACCAGTTCGACAATAATAGATCCTGGGGATTCATTCTAGCCCCTAGGCTGAGCTGATCCTTTGCACATTTTTCCATAAACTCCTGGAAGCCATCGAGTAGTCCCCAGTTGTCATCTTGAACCGGCTCGTCATCCGCTTCTGCCAATATTTCTTCATCTGGGGGCATTTGCTCAGAATCTGCCAAGGGACTACATAATACCAGCAATACCTCATCTGCCCGTTCTTCCTGAAGCTCGAGCTCATTCTGGTAAGCAAAAGGGCGGTAATTCCCTAAGTCAGTCTTTACGAATAGCACCTCGCTGAGATTATTGTATTCCGTGATCATATATTTCATACGGGGTTCACGGTCAATACGAATCTGGTTTGGCAGCCCCTTCCACGGCAGCCACATGTGAGACAAGTCGGTGGCAGTGTATCCATTCAACGCCTTGGTGAACTCTCTCCCCAGAATGATTCCATAGGCATCAGGTATGTCTGCCACTTGGATGTCCACAACCTGCTGTATCCGGGGGTCTGCAGCAATTTGCATGGGAATGCGGTTTATTTCACCCACAATGGTGATCTCTGTTTTGTCCAGCTGGGTGACTTTTCTCTTTGAAGGTGTGGGAGTGATGCCAAGAGCTTTGCATACGGCCAAGGGCATAACATTGGCAGACGCGCCTGAATCGAGCAGGCAGTTGTGCAAATTCTTCCCAAAGACCCTGATAGAAGTTAGGAACGGGGGAGTTTCCGGTCTCCCTTGGAGGATACCCACGGGTGTGTCCATTTGAGCTATTTGACCTTTGTTCCTGTCACTGCCTGTATCCTTGGTTTGTTTAAATTGCTGGTCCTTGGGAGGCTGTCTACCAGCCCTCTCTGGCTCCTTTTCAATATATCTATTCACTGATTGATTCATAGGCGCATTATTCCTTCTTCCAGCATTTTCCTGTATTTCTTGTTCTTTCCTGGGCTCCTCAAAGGTTACCCTTTTGGCTGGGATCTCCTGAGCAGTGTTAGAGGATGGAGTCCCATTCAGGACCCTGAAGAAGGCGTGCCTCACGGCAGGAACCTTGAGCAATTCAAAGGCTGACAAATTGATTTTGACCTTCTTGAATTCTTCCGCCACATATTCACCCATTTGTTCAATTTCAGAGCTAAAGGCCTGGCCTATGGGAGAGTTAGGGGTTTGAATCTTTGTTTGCCCAGGCGAATTTTGGGGTTGGCTCTGGGGCTGACCTTGTAGTCGGATTTGGGATTGGTTCCTGTCGAGATATTGGGCAGGTATGTGGGGTAACCCCGGGTTATTGCTAGCATGAGGATCAGGCGGGGTGGCGAAGTTGTTCGGCGGGGTAGAAGTGGTGAAGGGTCCACCGGCTTGCCTATTCCTAAGGAAATAGGGACTTGACCGTTGATGGAACATGTGGACCTCATCCACAAATGGCTCTTCTTCATCCATCGGACCGTTATCTACCGAATCAAAAAGTTGAGCTAAGGCCGATTCATTACTTACCTCTTGCGCTTTCTCGTCCTCGACGGGGGTGGGCTCGGCTTCGGGTTCGTTGCGGTCTCCTCACGGAAACGGAGCCTGATTGACCACCAGACATGAGGAATCGTAGGGCTCCGATGGGACGATGTCCCTGTAGTTGGCGTTGTCGACGGCATTTTGCACCTCTACCTGGAAGATTTCAGCAGCTGTTTGAAACTCGGGACAGTCCAGCTCAGAGTGCCTGCTGGTTTTGTGAAGTCGGCACCATCCGGACAAAGCTGCCTCGGCCAGATACACACCGCTGGATGTTCGGTCATTGCCTGCTGGTTGATCAAACGGCGTGGGGACACCACCGTTGTTGGGCCTGGTGTTCCATGTGCGGGTCTGCCTCTGAGAAGGTCTCCTTTCTGTATTCTGATTGGAGTTCTGCCCCTTCTTGTAATTCTGCCCCGAGGAGGTACCCATTTCCCGGTTGTCTCTGTTATCTCTATTGTCTCGAGACTCTCGACTGTCCCTGTTAAGGTTGGCCTGAAAATTGCGTTGGGAGGCCTGTAACTGATTATTCTGGTTCTTCATATGCGTCATCTCTGTAGACATCTTCTTGATCATCTCGGTTAGTTCCTCTAGCTTGTCCTTCTCGGCCGCACCTCCAGGTGACGGGGCTGGATTTTGGAGAAAAGAGGGCGCGACCGCCGGCTGATTTTGGTAAGCTGGAGGAAAGTGCGGCCCTGACAAGTATAACGGCGCCTGGGGTTGTTGAGAGTATGCTTGCTGTTGTGGCGCCATCTGAGAATAGTTGTACTGTTGCTGGGGCTGTGAATAAGACGTCACGGGAGGCGCATAATTCAACGGCTGTCCCAGATGTGGCACCATAGGCAATTGCGGCACCTGGTTCATGAGAGGAGTTTGGTGAGCAAACGCCTGATTGAGCCCCTGAATTTGCATTGGGTGGGCGACGGGCCCCAAAGAGGGCAGCGGGCCGGAGATGTTTTGTCCCAAGTCCGCACTTGCAATGACAGCTTCTGCATAGGCGGTCAGTAAGGTAGCAGGCGGCGGCGCATCCTTTTTACCAATGCCGCCGTGAGGTTATCCAGGGCCGCGTAGTAAACTGGTAAAGCAGCCGCATCATTATGGAGGTACGGATCCTGAAGCCTCATGTGAGCCCGGTGGAAGCGATCATTAAATGAACCGATAGGCTCGTTGACCTCCCTTCTGATGGACATGAACTGCTGGTAAAGGTCCGCGGGGTTGACAGGGATCTTGTACTTCTGTAGAAAGGCATTCTTCATGAGGGCCCACGAGGTGATAGATCCCTGCGGTAGATTGATGTACCAGTAGAAGGCCTCTTCTCCCAACGAATGCGGAAAGAGGCGACACGCCACGTCCTCGTGACCCACCTGCATTTCGGTAATCGCTGTTTTGAATATCTTGATATGCTCTTCGGCTGTTCTCTGCATGTCACGGGGATGGAATTTCGAACAAAAGCCCTCCAGATTCTTGGGCATGTCATTGTAAACAGCAAAGTGTATCGGCGATGGGTTATGCGCAAGCCAAGCCATGGGGGGAGGCGGAGGTGGCACTTGCTGTTGGAGAACGGGTACTTGGGGCTGTATTGGCAATACAACCACGATTCGGGGCTGCCCTTGAGCTATGGCTGCCTGGACTGCACTTTCGGCTGAAAGGGCCGGGAGAGGAGCGAACCCCTGGCTGCCGGAAGGAAGATGTGCGAATGCTGTTTGAGATGGTTGGGTGGAAGATGAAGGCCAGCCAAATGGATGTGAAGATGAAATGGAAGCGGATGGAATGGAGGAAGAGGAAGAGGCGGAGCTGCTCCCTTGTGCTCGTTTTGCCCTCGTAGGAGGCTGTAATTCTTCAAATCCAAATTCTCCCTTGTTTGGTGCTGATCGTAGAATTCTTTGAAACCTTTCCAGGGAGAATGATCCGATCTGATCCAGCTTCGCTTTATCCTGCACCTTAGTATTCCGATCGTGGCCCTCCTTCTAGCGCCAGTTCTGTTGATGGTGTTTTTATGCACTTCTCAACACAGGCAGCGCGTAAGTGCACTACCTCTCTTGAAAGACAATCTCCCACAATCGAGTTGCAGAACACTATCCCAAGGTCTCTCGGGTGTCAGGTCATGACAGTGCTTAGATACCTCAGTAGTTGATGTGATTTGCTGGAATCACAAGGCGGCCTTACGGGAATACAAAGTGTGGATATGAAACACAAAGTCGGATCTTCAAAAAGGGAGTTCTTAGCATGAAAGTATTTAGGTGTCGGCTGTAGGTTCAAACAGCAATCTCAAACTCCATTCAGTTGTTAGATTCAGCTTTATAAGGCATAATGAACCTTGGTGTTGTTCAATTCCTAAAGAAAGTGAAAAAGAGCAAAGGGAAAGAAAAGTTCCTAAGCTTAAAGCTTGCTGTGAATAGTGATAATGGAGTCCCTGCAATGGACAATTCCTTCAAACAATCTCCCACTTAACCAGAAATTTCACAATATCATGGGAATTGTGCAATCTTCTAAGGGCTGCAGATTTGTATCCTTCATTCACCACATACACGTATGAATTAAAGACAAGTGTTTGAGGCAACTTAAATCAGGTCCAGGCTAACTTTGCAAAGCTATCTACCTTCAGCAAACAGCAAAAAGTATGGACTAAGGAGTTATCAACAAAGCAGGAATTTTCATGAACAGCCAACAGCATTCCTAAGATTATCCAAATAACATGAACAGCTAACTAAACAGCAAAGAGATCTAAGCTAACATATAAGGTTGGAGAAATGAATCAATTAACATGAGATAAAACAAGGAAATGCACCAAGTCAATGCTATTTCTCATATATTTCAGCAGCATGTCTTTACAACAACTCAACTCTCCCTTTGCAAATGAGGGGAGTCCTCTATTTATAGTGTTTCAAAAGTTAAATGAATGGCCAAGATTCATTACAAAATAGGGTTTCACCTACCCCCAAATAGATTTACAATTTTAAAACATATTCTGTCTTTTCCCTATTTTGTCATCTAGTGGATGACACTATTTACCTTTTGTCCTGTAGCTGATTGCTGTTCCTTTGGCTGTAGCTACCTTTCTGGGAGGTCTTCTTCCTTGGCTGGGCTGTCTGGTTGCTCCTCGGAGGCTGCGTGATCAATCTGCTTGAGGATGACGGCCTGGAGCTTGTCTATTTCGAGGATTTCGCACTTCAACGTCTAGTAGCTCCATTCTTTGGTGTTCTCTTCCAGCCGCTTCTAGTCTTCATCATACTTTGAGCTCTGATATCTGAAAAGCTCTAATCTATCGAGGGCACGGGCAACGAAACTTAGGAAGTCTGTCGTGATATCTCCGGCTGCCCCGTCCTTCATCCTCTCCTCAAAATAGGGCCTAACCTTCTCCGCATCCAACTGCACCGTGGGCATATCGTGGCCTGTTACCAACTTCAGGTATTCGGTGCATTCTGCTCGAATTTCTTTGATCCACGCAATATCCGGATCAACCCTGCTCTTGATCTGCTTCATCCTCTCTTTACGGTTGATGAGGTCCCTGCGCCATATGTCTACCAGCCAGTGATCCTCCTTCTTCAATTCTAGCTTCTCTTCCCATGAGCTTTCTGGCATTTGGAGGATGGCCTCAATCTTCGGGAATGCAGAGTCGTAGATCGCGGGGAAGTTGGTGCAGAGCTTCCTCGTGCTTTCCAAGGACTGAACCAGGTCCAGGAACTTGTTGGCTATCTGCACAGCCAAGTCGATCCCTATGTTCCCGACCTTCACAACCTGCTGGAACCAATCCTCCGTGGTCTTTTCCAGGTTCTTCCTCCTTTCCAGCTTGTCTATTTGTTCCTTGGAGAGCAGCTGTGGCGCGGCCGTAGAGGTAGTGGGGAGGTCGTCGATTGAAGACCACTGTTGGATGTAGTCAGTTAGGGCAGCAACCTGCGCCTTTAGTTCATCCTTGGTGATCTTATCCTGCTTAATCAGGTGCACTACCATAGCCACTGACTCCTCCAGATGTCCAACCTTCTGTTCCCTGGTGGCCGTCCCTAGGTCGATGGTGGCAATATTATAGCTTACTCCGGCCTGGCCAACAGTTGGTGTTGCTACTTGTGCTGCTCGGGAGCCAGAAGCGTCCATGGTCACCTTGGAACAGACCTTAGGTTTCTTTTCCTTCTTTGGTGTGGCTAGAGATCGAGCCAAGATGGCCTCCAATCTCGACCTTGGGTCGCTCAGGACAGGAGTGGTCTTTTCAAGTTGCTTTTCCAGCCAGTCGGGCATGGCAGCCTTGTCCTTGGGTGTCTCATGGCTGCCCTCACCCTTCTCCGTCAGAGGCAAGACCTCGGCCCCCTTTTCCAGCTCTTCTTTTTCTTTGGCGGCGTCCCCTTCCTCGTCAGAGTCTTGATAGAAGATGAGGCTTTTGACGGGTGCCCTGGTGGTCAACAGCTGAGTGGGATCTTCTTCTCCCGCCACCTCTTCTTCCTTTTCCTCGACAGCCTCAGCTCTGAGGCTCTTTACAACATGGACCTCGCCCTCAGTGATGGCTTGTTTGGGCTGCTTTCCATCATTGCCTGGCTGCTGAGTTGATTCCTCCGGTGGCTGCCCCTCTTCACCCGGCTGCTGAGCTGATTCTTCCTCGATGTCCTCATCAAAATTTTGGACAATCTCTTTGTCACCCGAACCATCCCCTTCATCCCTGCCCTCGGAGGAGCCCGTCTCTTCTTCTTCGTAAGCAACCTTGTCAATGGTTCTATGCTCGTATTCGGGTTGCTCGTAATAGTCATCGGCCTCCTCCTCCATAGACTTTGAAGCCTCTCGTTCTTGCTCCTCCAACCTTTTTGAAATTTGCATGGTGGCCTCCATGGCTGGGGGCCCTGCTAGCGGTTGCGATGGCTGAGATGTTGCGAGTGCCTGGGCCAAGGCTGTTTGGAGAGCAGGGTCCATTAAAATCTGCGAGAGCTCCGGGGGAAGGCTCTGCAGGTGCCGTGTAATGGCTTCAGGCACAGTGGAGATGGGAACAGGCGCTGCTATGGTTGCCAGAGGCAGGGAAGTGATAGGTGACATGGCAGCAGCAGAGGAAGGGGAGGTGGTCATGCTAGAGGAGGAATCAATGTTTATTACGGATCCAGCTGGAGGTGAAGAAGCAAGGTGAACGGAAATGTCCACCGCTTGTGGAGATGAGGCAACGGCGGCCTGAGGAGCGGGCAGTGCACCAGCTGGAGGAGGAAGGAGCAAAGGAGGCTGCGTCTCTGTTGTGACTAACGTCCTCTTGAGCTTCTTGGGAGATGAGCCTCCCGTATCCTTTGTTGCCTGCTCCTTTAGATCCGCAGACTGAGCCGTTTCTGCCTCCTTCCTTTTCTGGGACCTGGTGATGGGGGGAGACTTGGAAGTCTCGCCGGCTGATGGAGAGGTGGCCACCTTTTCCGTGGCGCTTGGTTCGCTCTTGGTTGCTTCATACGTCAAAGCCACCCCATTTTGCTTTAGCAGTGCCACTTTTCCATCGACCCATTCCTTCGTGCGAGCAATGATAGGCTGGGTGATTGTATCCAGGTCATTGACCTCTTGCTCGTCCCAGTCGATGGAGGGGATTGCCAGGTTGGCAACCACAGGGTACCCCGGGTGCACCAAGGTGGACTCATCCTCCTCAAGTTGGTCTGGCACCGGAAATAGTTGTACTCTCCTCAGAAACTGCACTGTCATCCGCATATAATGTCTCTGGCGGACTTCCTTATCATCCTTGCAATCCACCCAAAAATCTTCTACATGATGCTTGTGGGCGTATGCTGGTCCCAGCGCCTTCCTGACATGACCGTGTGGGTCCATTCGAGGGCGAGCCGTGCACCACTCAAAGTTATATTCTTTGAGCTCCTTTTCTGAGTTGCCGGCGCACTGAGAGGTCTTCAGCCGATATAGACCTTGGCCGAGGGTCATGGGATAAGGAATCCCTGCCACATGCTTCTGGCCGAAGATTTTTTGAATGTGTTGGAGCTGCCAAGAGAGCTCCAGGAGGATGATCCGGTCATTTGGGTACCTCGGCAGTTTGTTTGGCCGTTCTGTGAACCCTTGGGCGCGGATGTATGTGAATTTTGGGAACTGAATAAACAGGAAGGCATACTCCTTCAGGAGGGCCCTGGCACTGTGAGATACCCTTCTCTCGAAGTCCCCGGCTATCAATCTGATTATGTGGCCTATGAAGGCATCATTGACACGGCTATACTCCTTCTTAAAGTAGCGGTACTGGAGCTGGGGGTACCGGTCATAAGGCTTAAGCCCTCGTTTGTGCTCCCCATCTGGCGCCCTGAAGAGTCCACTGTATTGCCTCTGTCCTGCCAAGGAGTACACCAGGTATGAAGTCATGTAGAACTTGTTGCTCTTTTTGACATTTATGAACTGCTCGTGGAAGCAGTTGCTGATGATACTCCCCCAGTCAAACGAGATCTTGGTTTTCACATCCTCATTTCCTCGTATGATTTTCTCAACATAGTAAGCCATCCACTCCTGAAAGAAGGCGGCTGTTGGGAGACCCATGACCCTGCTTAGCATAGTCACTAGGTCGTGGTAGTCCTCATGAAAGTCGCTGCGGAAAAGCTCTTGGGGAACCTTTGCAGCGTTGCCTCGTTTCTCCTTGAGCCAGTAGATGTTGATTGACCTCTTGCAGCTCAACGGATTGGCATCCCACGCTGCCTGGCACTGCTCCATTGTAGGGATCTGCATGTGTGGGAATGTGGGAATGTGGAAAGTACTTGCAATTCCCTCCGGAGACATGTCTGTGAGGATATTCCCCTCCCTGTCTACGATGGTTCTAGTATCTGTTTGGTAGGCTTCTCGGCAAGCCATTACCAACTCTGGTGCTATTAGAGAGGGAGGGAAGCCAGCAGCTTTGGCGATCCCACTTTGGCGTATCATCCAGGCATTCTTTGTCTTAGGGTCGACCTTGACCCTTTGGGCGAACTCGTCAATGTCCACCTAGCCGATATTGGTGTCCGATATCTCCCCCCAGTCAGTCAAGACTTTTGACTGGAGCGGTTCACCTTGGAATTGAAATTTCATTTGGTCTTTGTCTTCTTTCCCACGGACGGCTCTTCCAGACTTCTTACCCTTGTCCTTTTCGGTAGAGGCCCCTGAAGTTCCTGCGGCCGATTCCATATATCCTGCAAGCAAAGGGCGAAGTCAGCACAACAAAACACCCAAAAACGTTAATGTTAGTCCGTATTGTCAGCATATCATCCAAATAACTATTCAAAAACATCATAAATTTCGTAACGGGATAATATTGATTTCACTTTAGAGCAATTGAGCAATCCGGGCCTGGAGGGCCGGACTTCCCTGGCAGAAATGCTGTCAGGAAGGGAAAACACGAGAAGAAGCTCCCGGATACATCCATTGTCCAAATTTTCATGTTTTAAGGGGCCCACGATGGAAAACGACATGATTTAGGACGTGGGTCGAAGTCAGATTTTCAATTGGGATTGATTTGGATCGATTTGAGGAGCCCCGGAGGTTTCAAGCCGGAAGGCAGTCAGGCGAAGGGAGCCGGCGGCGGCGGGCATCGGGCGGAAGTCCGGCGGTGGAAGCCCGGAAGCCGGAGCCCGGAGGCAGAAAGGATGGCCGCGCTTAGGTTTACTTTACCAGTTTTATATCGGACGGCATTCAGGTCACCGGGACCCGGAGGCCGGGAGGCTGCTAGCCGATGGCCGCCATGCAAGTTTTGATCGTTTCGAACGGCGGCGGCGAGCAAATTACCGAAGCCCGGAAGGCGGAATGGCACGAGGAACAGGCCGCCGCAATTACTTGATGATGATTTGCACGGCGGCGGCGAAAGGGGATCCGGGATCCGGAGATCGGAAGGATGGGAGACACCGGCCGCCGCTGATGAACAGGCTGAAACGGCGAAGAGGCAACCGGGGTCCGAGACACGGGGCGCCATTGGTGGACGGCCGCCGGGGAGCCCCATGAACGCACGAGCGACAGCGGCGGCGAAGGATGGAGCGGAACCCGGAAGGCGGGCCGACGCGCCCCGACGGCCGCCGCATGATGTTTGCAGGGGTGATAACGGCGATGGCCAAAGGGACCACGGGGCCCGGGGTTCAGAAAGACAGGGCATGACGGCCGCCGCAAGGATTCAGTGCTGATCTAAGCAGCGGCGGCATCGGGGAGACCGGAATCCAGCCACCGGAAGGATCCGCGGAGGAGGCCGACGTGATTGAATAAAGTTAGGGCGACGGCGGTGGCCAAGGACATCCCGGAGCCCGAAGGTCGGGCGACAGACAGGGTTCCGCCGGGAGCAGCGGCGGAACCGTCACGGAGTTTCAGGGACGGAACTCTGGACGGCCGGGCCCGGAGGGTCCGGGGGATGCGAAAACAGGAGTTAGCCGAAAGACCTTCATTTAAAATGGCGGAAAATTAACGGCGGCAGCCCGGGACAGGAAAGCTGGGGGCCCGGGCCCGGAAGGGTTGACCTCCAACTGCGAGGTCGTGGCCCGGATCCGGAAGGCGACAGAGGGTCTCGGGCCCGGCGGTTTTCTTTGCACTATGCGAAGAACACCCGCGACATGGACAAGTCCCGGGAGACGAAAATCGCGACTCCGACGGGGCTCCGGAAAATTTGAGGATGTGGGTTTGGGGCGCAACGCAGAGGGTGTTCATTTTATGCAATTAAATTCGGTTGCTCAATTTATTTAAATCCTCAAAATGATCAAAAATAACGGGAGAGCGAACGAGGATGGCCTACCTCCAACTCGCTAAGCGGGACGATGATGGGATGCACCGGGGGTTGACGGAACGATGCTGATGACGACGATCGTGACGAGGGTGATTGCAATGGGCTCCAATTTGGTCACTGCTCCAACTCGCTCAATTTCGCTAAGTGAAAAAGACATCGGCGAACCTCAGTTTATATACCCAACTGCTCATTAATGCCGCATTTAATGCCTCGTACGCCCGCGCCAAAAGTGGTTGAGATTCAAATTCGAGTCGGCGGCGGCGACGAGGGCTTCGGGATCCGGCGAGCGGGGGGCTATGCGACAACGGCTGCCGTATGAAATCCTGGTGACTTCGGACGGCGGCGGCGAAAGAACGGCCGGGGCCCAGATGGCGGGGTGCGGTGAAGATTACCGCGGCATTTTGCACTTTGTTTGAAATGGCGGCGTTTATTGTGGACTTCACGGGCCCGGAGGTATGGCGTCGACGGCGGTATTGCCGCTGGACGGCAATCATACAGATGGAAGTCCGGTCGCGGACTTCCGGCTCCCGGGGCCCAAAGGGGTGGATGCCGGCCGGGAAATCCCGAAGAACAACGAACGGCAAACGGTTAGGCGGGCTCCGGAGGGAAGAAAGACGCCCGGGAAACGCCGCCAGGGCGGCAAATGCAGGAGGGAAACCCGAAAGGGGAACCCCGGAGGCCCGGGCCCGAAGGGGCCCAGGGCCGCCCAAAAGGCTGAAAGGCCCAAGGCACCCACAAGCGCTCGGAGGGCAGGAAAAACAGGAGGGAAACCATGGTCGATGCTAGAATGAAACTTTCTAGGGTAATATCGACCATGGGACGTCAAAAGAGAGGGGCACGTAAAACGAGGCAGCCCCAAAAGACCCGACACGGCAAAAGAAAAGAGGGTCCCCGTTCCGAACGGGGTGTGTGTGCTGAGGGCACAACAAATGGCGACTCCGCTGGAGAACGCTCTGGAGCGTTCTAGGGATAAATATTCATTCGGGACCTAGAATCTCTGGTTTCACAGACCAGGAGTGGCTTCCGAGGATGAATCAGGGAGAACGGGATCCTTAATTGGGTCAGCTTACATGACATCTCGAAAGTGTGTGTGGAGTGAGTTCATTTATTTCCTAGGGATAGTAACCAGGGCTATCATTCTAACCAAGTGAGCTACATAAGTTGCCTAACACCAAAAATAACCTGGACATCGCCCCGCTGCCAGTCAGGCGTCCATAGCCCCGGCGGAGTTGTCGCTACAATCTCATGGACATTGCTCTACTGCCGGCCGGGCGTCCATAGCCCCGATAGAGTTATCCGAACACCCATACGGTCATTATTTTCTTTTTTCCAGAGTTTCTTTTCTCTCTTTTGCTTTGATATTTCAATTCTTTTTTACCATTTAGTTCAACCGGGTAAGCATTGAAGCCTACAATGGGTTTGAGACTGTAGTGGTCACTAGAGTAGACTTAAGATTTTTCACTCACTTGGGTGTCGTGACAACCATAGCACGGTCCTTCAGAATTTATTATATAATTTGTGCGAGATCCGAGATGTGGGTAAGAAGATCCGGCGAAGGGTCAAGTTCTGAGCGAGATTCAGATTGGGAAATCATTCACGGAGAGCTTTGGGAAGACCAATAGTCTAGAATGAATGTTTAGCCACAGAACATAAAGAGCGGTCAGCAAAGTGAACCGATTGTTAAGCAAGCACGGCCACCGCAAAGGAACAGGAAACATCTTTCAAAACAAAACTGCCGGGAAGGGAAAGCAAAAAATGACGCGAACAAAACGCAGCAAGCAAGAAAGCAACTACTCTAACCTATGCACAGGTATTTACAGCAAAGAGCTTGAAGGAGCTCAAGCTTGGAAGTAATGCTTGAGGTGCTGCCCGTTGACTGGCAACGGGACGTTCTCACCAGTTAAGTGCTTTAGACGGAAGGCATTATCTCCCAAAATTTTAGCTATCTAAAAGGGGCCAAGATAGAGCTTATCGAATTTATTGTGTCCCCCTTTCTTTTCATGGGCCTTGTCCCAGTATAGGACCAGATCTGCTATCCTAAAGGCCTTAATTTTGGCTCGGTGGTCAAACCATCTCTTTACTACGCCCTGATGTTTGGCAAAATTTTCTATTGAGCGATCTCGAACTTCCTCTAAATGTAAAAGTTCAGCTAAATGACCTTCCCTGCGATCTCCTCCTTCATAAAAATCGTTGATGAACTGAAGAGTAGGAATCTTCAGATGAATGGGGAATATTGGCTCAAGACCATAGACAAGGTGGAACGGGGAATCACCAAGGGCAGCCTTATGGCGGGTGCGATCGGCCCAAAGGGCGAAACGGAGCTGGGTGTGCCAGTCCTTGGGATTCCTATCTAGCAGCTTTTTGATCACATTAATCAAATTCTTGTTTGTGGATTCGGAAAGGCCATTGCCCTGAGGGTAGTAATTGGATGAGAATTTGAGGGCAATCCCATAGTCAAACGCCCAACTAGCAAATTTCAGTGAAGTGAAGGCAGGTCCATTATCACATACTAGAGCATACGGACAACCAAAGCGATTTAAAATGAAACTTTCTAAGAAATCAGTAACTACTTCAGTTGTACAATGCTTACAAACTATTGCTTCCGTCCATCTAGTACAATAATCAGTGGCAGTCAGAATGTACCTGTGTCCCGCAGATGATGGAGGGCTTACCGGACCGATGAAGTCGAGACCCCATTGTGCAAAAGGCCTTACCTCTAACATGGGCTGCAGTGGGACAGCGACGTTTCTCTCCCTGGTGGCAGTGGTTTGGCACGTATGGCATGAACGAACATGGCCATGAGCATCCTTGAAGACGGTCGGCCAATAATACCCTGCCCTTAATATCTGATGTGCCATAGAAGCACCTGAGCCATGGCCCGTACCAAATTTGTCGTGAAACTCCCTCAGAACATGTTCTACTTCCTCCTGGCCCAGGCATCTTAGATAAACCCCCTCATGATTCTTCTTATAAAGAATGGAGCCTTGTAACATGTAACCGCTGCTTTTCAATCTGAGGGCCCTCTTCTGGACTCCTTGTAGATGTGACGGGCACTGATGATTGAGCAAATAATAAACGACATCTTGGTACCATTCTCCCGGGGAGACATCTTCGAGCTGATATTGCTGTACCGTGAGTTCAGGGCCGGCCTTCGCTGCTGTTTCGGCTATTGTATGGGTGAGTGCCTGTCCTCGTACCAATTTCATTGGTTGAATCTCCATATCATATTCCTGGAGCAGGGTGACCCACTTAGCTCTTCGTTCGCCCAGCTCATTTTGCATAAGTAGTGTTTTGACTGCTGGGTCGGGGACGATGGCGAACACCTTGTTGCGCAGAATGTAGTGTCTGAATTTCTTTACTCCTCTGACGAGAGCGTACGCCTGCTTTTCTATGTTGTGGTAACGCAATTCAGCATCCTTGAGGGGTGCACTCATGAAGGTGATCGGATGCTCATTTCCTGCGTCATCCTTTTGGGTCAACATACTGGCACACAAATGCTCCGAAGCAAATGAATAGATGTAGAACGGCTTCAGATAATCTGGACTGACCAACACAGGTGCCTCAGCAATGGCTCTTTTGATCTCCTCAAAGGATTGTTTAGCCTCTTGCGTCCATTCAACTTTAGAGTCCTGCTTGAGCATGGCATTGAGAGGTTTGACGATTTCTGCGAAACCAGTGATAAATTTCCGGACGAAATTAATCTTTCTGAAGAAAGACTTTCATTCCTTCTTGCTGCCCAGGGGCTGAATCTTGAGTAACGACTCAATGCGCTCAGGATCAATGGAAATCCCTTGCTCTGAGATGATGTGTCCGAGCAGTCTGCCTTCGGTGACTCCAAAAATACACTTCTTGGGGTTGAGAGAAACCCCGAATTCCTGGCATCTTTGAAATACCTTGCATAGGTCGGAGACGTGATCACCTCGTTTCTTGGAGAATACGGTCAAATCATCCATATAGATGATTATACATCTGCCAATCAGGTCCTTGAAAGCGATATCCATGGTGCGTTGGAAAGTGGCGCCGGCGTTGATGAGTCCAAATGGCATTCTTCTATACGCGAATGTTCCCCACTTAGTGGTGAACGCGGTCTTGTGGCGATCCTCGTATTGTACCATTACTTGATTATATCCAGAGTATCTGTCGAGGAACATTATCATTTGGGAGCCGTTGACGATTTGCAGCACTTCATCCAGCGAAGGCACTGGATAATTGTCCTTGTCCGAGGCGCGATTTAGATTGCGGAAATCCACGCACAATATGATCTCTCCATTCTTTTTCCTGACCGGGACCAAGTTAGCTACCCACGTAGAATGCCGAACTGGGAAGATGATTCTTGCTGAAAGCAATTTCTGCACCTCCTTATAAACAATAGGTTCCAGCAAGGCATTGATAGGGCGCTGCCACTGACGGAATGGCCTCACTTATGTTTTAAGAGGGATGGTGTGCGTGATGACGGAGGTGTCGTATGTTTTCAAGTCTTCATAACTCCATGCCACCACGTCAGGGTATCTGCGCAAAGCATCCGTAATTCCCCTCTTCTCTTCGGGTGTACACACCTTTCCAATGAAAACATTCTTGGTATCCTCGGTCATTCCCAAGTTGTGAGCGTTGCATTGGCTGCTTATGGCCTCCTTCTTTGTTTGCCGATCTTGATCCCTGATCTAATCTAGGTCGAATACACGTTCCAGCTGAACCATACCTTTGGGGATAGTGTTGGTCTTCAGATTGATAACCCCTTCTATGTCCAACTCAGCTTCCTGCGGATCAGCTTCATCGATTATTTGGGCAGCAAAGACGTCGGAGCTTGTGATGAACTGGAGGATATGCTTGTCGTCATTGAAGACCTGCATGTGAGTGACATTATCCGGGACCGATGGCGTAGATGTTAACTCGACGGTGAATTTCTTGAGCCCAGACAAAGAGAGGGGTTGTAACGTGCTAGCTGCTTGAGCTAAGGCATCAGCTGTGTGATTTTGAGCATGGGGAATCAATTGTATGTTGAATGCATCTAGGCCCTCCAGGAGGTCCCACACTCTGTGTCTATAATTGGTGAGTCTCTGGTCATGGCATGAGTAAAATTTCCTGATTTGCCTAATTAGAAGTGCGGAATCCCCGAAGACTTGTAGCATGTTCACCTTTTTCTTCAAGGCCATAAGAAGGCCGAGGACAAGGGCCTCATATTCTGCTACGTTGTTAGTGCAATAAAACTGCAATCGATGGGCAGCGAGGAAGGTCTTACCCGTTGGACTGATGAGTTCGATCCCCGCTCTGGCTCCTTGCCTTGACTTCGATCCATCAAACCGGAGCGTCCAGCACGAGGAGAATTCCTTATCCTCAGGTTTGATTGGCCCTTTATTCTCTTTTGGCGGGGCAGCGGGCCTTGTGATCTTAGGACGGTTTTCTGGGTCGAGGCAATGGTCGGCTGGTGGTTCTGATGGTGCCTCCTTTGGTGTTTCCGTTGGAGGAGCAGCGGCTTTCTTAACATGTTCGACTGCTGCTTGGCATAGGCAACAGTCGAACTCAGAGTGAGCAGCGTTATGGACCCTACACCAGTTCGGCAATAATAGGTCCTGGGGATTCATTCTAGCCCCTAGGCTGAGCTGATCCTTTGCACATTTTTCCATAAACTCCTGGAAGCCATCGAGCAGTCCCCAGTTGTCATCTTGAACTGGCTCGTCATCCGCTTCTGCCAATATTTCTTCATCTGGGGGCATTTGCTCGGAATCTGCCAAGGGACTACATAATACCAACAATACCTCATCTGCCCGTTCTTCCTGAAGCTCGAGCTCATTTTGGTAAGCAAAAGGGCGGTAATTCCCTAAGTCAGTCTCTGCGAACAGCACCTCGCTGAGATTATTGTATTTCGTGATCATATATTTCATACGGGGTTCACGGTCAATACGAATCTGGTTTCGCAGCCCCTTCCACGGCAGCCACATGTGAGACAAGTCGGTGGCAGTGTATCCATTCAATGCCTTGGTAAACTCTCTCCCCAGAATGATTCCATAGGCATCAGGTATGTCTGCCACTTGGATGTCCATAACCTGCTGTATCCGGGGGTCTGCAGCAATTTGCATGGGAATGCGGTTTATTTCACCCACAATGGTGATCTTTGTTTTGTCCAGCTGGGTGACTTTTCTCTTTGAAGGTGTGGGAGTGATGCCAAGAGCTTTGCATACGGCCAAGGGCATAACATTGGCAGACGCGCCTGAATCGAGCAGGCAGTTGTGCAAATTCTTCCTAAAGACCCTGATAGAAGTTAGGAACGGGGGAGTTTCCGGTCTCCCTTGGAGGATACCCATGGGTGTGTCCATTTGAGCTATTTGACCTTTGTTCCTGTCACTACCTGTATCCTTGGTTTGTTTAAATTGCTGGTCCTTGGGAGGCTGTCTACCAGCCCTCTCTGGCTCCTTTTCAATATATCTATTCACTGATTGATTCATAGGCGCATTATTCCTTCTTCCAGCATTTTCCTGTATTTCCTGTTCTTTCCTGGGCTCCTCAAAGGTTACCCTTTTGGCTGGGATCTCCTGAGCGGTGTTAGAGGACGGAGTCCCATTCAGGACCCTGAAGAAGGCGTGCCTCACGGCAGGAACCTTGAGCAATTCAAAGGCTGACAAATTGATTTTGACCTTCTTGAATTCTTCCGCCACATATTCACCCATTTGTTCGGTTTCAGAGCTAAAGGCCTGGCCTATGGGAGAGCTAGGGGTTTGAATCTTTATTTGCCCAGGCGGATTTTGGGGTTGGCTCTGGGGCTGACCTTGCGGTCGGATTTGGGATTGGTTCCTGTCGAGATATTGGGCAGGTATGTGGGGTAACCCCGGGTTATTGCTAGCATGAGGATCAGGCGGGGTGGCGAAGTTGTTCGGCGGGGTAGAAGTGGTGAAGGGTCCACCGGCTTGCCTATTCCTAAGGAAATAGGGACTTGACCGTTGATGGAACATGTGGACCTCATCCATAAATGGCTCTTCTTCATCCATCGGACCGTTATCTACCGAATCAAAAAGTTGAGCTAAGGCCGATTCATTACTTACCTCTTGCGCTTTCTCGTCCTCGACGGGGGTGGGCTCGGCTTCAGGTTCGTTGAGGTCTCCTCGCGGAAACGGTGCCTGATTGACCACCAGACATGAGGAATCATAGAGCTCCGATGGGACGATGTCCCTGCAGTTGGCATTGTCGACGACATTTTGCACCTCTACCTGGAAGATTTCAACAGCTGTTTGAAACTCGGGACAGTCTAGCTCAGAGTGCCTGCTGGTTTTGTGAAGTCGGCACCATCCGGACAAAGCTGCCTCGGCCAGATACACACCGCTGGATGTTTGGTCATTGCCTGCTGGTTGATCAAACGGCGTGGGGACACCACCGTTGTTGGGCCTAGTGTTCCATGTGCGAGTCTGCCTCTGAGAAGGTCTTCTTTCTGTATTCTGATTGGAGTTCTGCCCCTTCTCCTAATTCTGCCCCGAGGAGGTACCCATTTCCCGGTTGTCCCTGTTATCTCTATTGTCTCGAGACTCTCGACTGTCCCTGTTAAGGTTGGCCTGAAAATTGCGTTGGGAGGCCTGTAACTGATTATTTTGGTTCTTCATATGCGTCATCTCTGTAGACATCTTCTTGATCATCTCGGTTAGTTCCTCTAGCTTGTCCTTCTCGGCCGCACCTCTAGGTGACGGGGCTGGATTTTGGAGAAAAGAGGGCACGACCGCCGGCTGATTTTGGTAAGCTGGAGGAAAGTCCGGCCCTGACAAGTATAACGGCTCTTGGGGTTGTTGAGAGTATAACGGCGCCTGGGGTTGTTGAGAGTGTGCAAGTTTTGATCGTTTCGAACGGCGGCGGCGAGCAAACTACCGGAGCCCGGAAGGCGGGACGGCACGAGGAACAGGCCGTCGCAATTACTTGATGATGATTTGCACGGCGGCGGCGAAAGGGGATCCGGGATCCGGAGATCGGAAGGACGGGAGACACCGGCCGCCGCTGATGAACAGGCTGAAACGGCGAAGAGGCAACCGGGGTCTGAGACACGGGGCGCTGTTGGTGGACGACCGTCGGGGAGCCCCATGAACGCACGAGCGACAACGGCGGCGAAGGATGGAGCGGAACCCGGAAGGCGTGACGACGCGCCCCGACGGCCGCTGAATGATGTTTGCAGGGGTGATAACGGCGGCGGCTAAAGGGACCACGGGGCCCGGGGTTCAGAAAGATAGGGCATGACAACCGCTGCGAGGATTCGGTGGTGATCTAAGCAGCGGCGGCATCGAGGAGACCGGAATCCGGCCACCGGAAGGATCCGCAGAGGAGGCCGATGTGATCGAATAAAGTTAGGGCGATGGACAGGGTTCCGCCGGGAGTAGCGGCGGAACCGTCATGAAGTTCTGGGGATGGAACTCCGGACGGCCGGGCCCGGAGGGTCCGGGGGACGCGAAAACAGGAGTTAGCCGGAAGACCTTCATTTAAAATGGCGAAAAATTAACGGCGGCAGCCCGGGACGGGAAACCCGGGGGCCCGGGCCCAGAAGGGTTGACCTCCGACTGCGGGGTCGTGGCCCGGATCCAGAAGGCGACAGAGGGTCTCGGGCCCGGCGGTTTTCTTCGCACTGTGCGAAGAACACCCGCGACACGGACAAGTCCCGGGAGACGAAAATCGTGACTCCGACGGGGCTCCGGAAAATTTGAGGATGTGGGTTTGGGGCGCAACGCAGAGGGTGTTCATTTTATGCAATTAAATTCGGTTGCTCAATTTATTTAAATCCTCAAAATGATCAAAAATAACGGGAGAGCGAACGAGGATGGCCTACCTCCAACTCGCTAAGCGGGACGATGATGGGATGCACCGGGAGTTGACGGAACGATGCTAATGACGACGATCGTGACGAGGGTGATTGCAATGGGCTCCAATTTGGTCGCTGCTCCAACTCGCTCAATTTCGCTAAGTGAAAAAGACATCGGCGAACCTCGGTTTATATACTCAACTGCTCATTAATGCCGCATTTAATGCCTCGTACGCCCGTGCCAAAAGTGGTTGTGATTCAAATTCGAGTCGGCGGCGGCGACGAGGGCTTCGAGATCCGGAGGGCGGGGGGCTGTGCGACAACGACCGCCGTATGAAATCCTGGTGACTTCGGATGGCGGCGGCGATAGAACGGCCGGGGCCCGGATGGCGGGGTGCGGTGAAGATTTCGCCGCCGTGGCATTTTTGCACTTTGTTTAGGCAGCGGCAATCGGGGACCACGGGGCACAGGCTGGCGGCAGCGAAGCGTGCCCGTCCTTGAGGGCGGCAAATCCGCGAAGCGGAAGTCGGTCGCGGACTTCGGCTCGAACTGAAAAGAGTTACCGGCCGAAATCGAAGAACAATAGGTAATGGCAGTTGGCGAGCTCGAGCGGAAAAGCGCCCGAAGCGCCCGCTTGGTGTAAATCACCGGGGAGAAACGAGGAACCCGAGCGGGCGAAGGGGCGGTATAAAAGAGCCCAAAGGGCCTAAGCCCGGGGCCGGGGAAACAGGAGGGAAACCATGGTCGATGCTAGAATGAAACTTTCTAGGGTAATATCGACCATGGGATGTCAAAAGAGAGGGGCACGCAAAATGAGGCGGCCCCAAAAGACCTGACACGGCAAAAGAAAAGAGGGTCCCCGTTCCGAACGGGGCGTGTGTGCTGAGGGCACAACACTACCCATAGATAGGGTAATCTCAAAACTCGTGTAACCACAAGTGCTCCACACTGGTTAATAATTTTAGAGATAGAAAGTAAGCAATCTTAATCAATAATCAACAAGATTATCCTTCAACCCAAGACAAGACTGGATTTCTGCAAGATGATTGTCATCTCCAATGATGAATAAAAATACCAAAGATGCACATTGGCTTAAAATCAGCACTCACTAATGCCTTAAATTCCAATTTTACAACTGGGATTTTTCCTGAAATGAAGTTGTAGGACCCTAAATCTGCATTGGTGGAAAAACAAAAACCCTTAGTATTATAAGTAAACCAAAGCAAACAAAAGATCCCCTATAAGATTCATCTAATCACAAGAATGATGCCAAAGAAACAAGCAAAACATACAAAGGCATCATTCTAATGATCAAACTAGCATATTATAGTGGATTGGTGCTTCTATGGAAAGAAGCCCTTTCCCAATCCTTGATTGATAAGCTAGTGATGAAATTGCTATGGATATGGAGATGATAAATGGACAAGATAAGTTCTCAAAGAGAATCACCTTTCATCAAGTTGTGTAGATGATGGAGGATTTGCTTGAGGATGAAGCCTCTATTTAAGGACTTTCAAAATGCTAAGTGTTGAAGAGGGACCAATGTGGGACTAAGATTGGACCAATGAAAGAAGGACACTTGTCATCATGTGAGTGGTTGATGCATGTGCAAGATTTGGGAAGAGTGCCCATGAGAGGGAGAATTTGAATTCAAATTTTGCAATAAATGCTGAGTTTGACCTTGGAAGGGGACATGTAAGAGACATGTAAGGCCTCATAAATGCTTTGTTGGGTGTAAATGTCCACTTGGGGGGAGATTCAAACTTGGAGAATATTCTCCCTTTATGCCAAGTTGAAAATAAAGATTTTGATAAATCAATTAAATGCAATTTCATGTGCAAGTGGCCAAATCTAGAGAATGCAAGTGGGTGAGATTAGCATTTAATCATGGTTAGATTAGATTAATGATGATTAGGATAATTTGACCTTTAGGACTTTGATATTTGATTTATTTAAATCAGAAAATGATGGAATACGATTTGGGATTTGATTAAATGGCCATTTGATTTATTAAAAGTTTGATGATAATGTTTATTTGATTTTAAACAAATGACCTTAGGAGATGAGATTACCTAATAAATGGATGGAAGTGAACCTGATTAATTGATGAATGGACCTAATGTGAAATCTAGTTCAGTTAATGAATGTACTTGATTGAATGCACAATGTTAATTTTGCATGTCTACATTTTGCTCGTCCTTGAAGCAATGTACTTGTTGCATTGGTTCAAAGAATAAACTTGCTGCGATCAAAATGAAAAAAATTCTGATTTTTCGCGTGCCCCAGCGGAAAGTACACTAGTACATTGCCCCCTCGAGAGATCGAGCGAAAAGATTCAATTTGAGGGTCGATCTCGCGATAAAGAGGTTCAAAATGGATGGTTATGGACAATGATGCAAATGAGATGATTTGAAGATGCTTAGAATAAAAAATCTATATTATCCTAAACAACTTAAATGATGATATGATATGAGATGGATGAGATTGATGATGTGATATGCTATGATTATGCAATGGATGATTTATGCAGATGCTTAGACTAACAGATCTATATTATGAAGATGATGCAAATGCAATGCATGTGAAGTGATTGATGTTTCCTATTCTGTATGATATGAATGATATGTGGTATGCTGACAATTTTCTTGATGCAGGATGGATGCATGATGGATGATGATGTTAGTATGGAAATGAGATGATGATGACAAGAGGATCCAACAAGTCCATGATTGGTTGAGACTTTATTAGAGATGATGATGATGATGATAAATGATGATGATTTGCTTATCAAGGATTGGGATTTTAAAAGGGCTACTTACCTTATTTTTTATTACACATGTAGATACGATGCATCAAGGTATGGGGACCAGGATGGTGTTGTACCTAGTGTGATGGAATTTGACTTGACAAACAGATAGGAGTATTTTTGTTCACACCTAACATATGGAAACCTTGCTAGGACTTACCTAACAAAGCAAGTATTCGCCAAGTTATTTTACAAGAACGTCCAACAAGCACAACAGACAAAAGATAATGATCGTTGCCCCATTCCTATCTCTCTAAATCCTTCATTGAGATATCATCAAGAGGTCCTTGGAATGAGCGCAATAAGATAAATCAAAAGAAAGATCAAGTACGCAAACAAGCCAATGTTCTTCATACCTTCAGCCAAAGGGATTTGTTTTGATAGGATAAGATCCAAAGTGATATCCAAAATGATGCCCATTGTCAGAACGATATATCCTAGGACATGCATTGTAAAGGATGATGATGGTTTGATAAGTTGATTGATAGGCTATTGATATAACATTGACTGACATGTTTGAAAGTGATCAAGAGTTTGATTTTGTGTTTAATGATTTTTTGCTTCGATTTAGATTTTATGATTGAAGTTTGCTTTTTGCTGATTGTTGTGATTGTTTCTGTTTCTGTTTGTCAAAGGATGAAGGTGATGATTAGTTTATTATGGATGATTGATTATTGCGGGTGAAAGCGAGATGAGACAGATGGATTTTTTCAAATATTTGGATGTTTTTGATGTTTTTGCAATGTTTTGAGGCTGTTTTTGGTATTTTTTCAGGTTTTACAAATGTTTTGATTTTTGATTTTTCAAATGTTTTTGGGATTTTCTCAGATATTGACCGAGAGACTAACCTAAAGACCTATCCTAGGGGTCTCGGGGGCTGATCGACAGATTATCCTTTCCTACATTATAAATGCAGAGACCACGTAGTTTGACTGACGACTTGACCAATTTACATATGAAGATATACATGATGCGATGTCAGTTTATTATGACAGACTCCTATAGGACTGACCTAATGTCTCGGGGGATGATCAAAGATCAACCTTGCCTACGTTCAAGCTCAGAGACAACGTAGTTCGACTTCCAATATTTTTGATGTTTTATGTTTTTGATTGTTTTTGGATTATGATATAATTTGGATGTTTTTGGATTTTCGCATGATTTTGACTATTTCGATATGGACATGTGTGATGATATCAGTGCTCTATTTTGGGATTTTGTTGAAAACCAAGCTAAGGTTGATTGATCGGATCGATGGATTGATGATCACGATGATAACATTGTTGGGGATGCACAACAATGCAAGGATTGATTGGTCAGGATTGATGATGATAACATTGTTGAGGATGCACAACAATGCAAGGGTCGATTGATCAGGATTGATGACGATAACATTGTTGAGAATGCACAACAATGCAAGGATAGTGTTAAGCAACACAAGGATTGGGAAAGATATCCCTGAGATGATGATGAATTGGATTTGATTGATCATGATTGATGAAGCTTGATTTGGAACAAAAGTTGTTTGAATGATTTGATGTGACTTTTGATGGGTGCATTAGATGCGACTGATATTGATTGTCTGGATCGATGAAAGATAAAGCTCGATAAAGAACATCTACTTGTCAAAATATGCCATGGGCTATTGATTCGGATTTGTTTGCTCATAAGTGGTTTGACCAATTGTGTTTCATGTTTTCCAATGTTCAGATCACCACATAAGTTGGAGGATATAGATCAAGATTTATTCTCGAAGCGAGATGTATATATCTGCCCCCAGTGTCTAGCAATGTATGGAATGTCATGGATGGATGCTTGCATAGGTGTGTGGACGGATGGATATGGATTATCTTGCAATAAGATAAGGTGTTTGGATAGAGGATGCTCATTTTGGATAATGCTTCATGGCTCAGATAACGTTGGATAGGATAGGATCAATGAAAATGACCCATGTCAAGATGTTTACCATAAGCAAGCATAAAGTGTGCCCCAAACTTTCATCAAGATCAAGATAACTTAGACTATGGATGCAGATGGATGATGATGGATTAGATAAATGGTTCATGGATGAATGGATTTATTATGGATAAGATGAATGGAATGCTCGATTTATTATGGATGCGATGAGATGATTTCACCTGAAGTGACGTACGTAGATGCTCTATTCCACACATGATGCATGTTTTCCAGGTTTTCATCATGGTCTTGCCCAAAGCACCACTCATGCGGTTTTCACTAGAGGACGATCTTTTTCTCTTTACTATTTTCAATTCCTTTTCTTTTTTTTTTTGGATTTTCTTATTTTTTAATTTTTTTGTTTTTTTTCTGAAAGATTTAAAGCTTATACTGAACCACAAGGTGTTGCTGATGTAGATGCTTCTGTCATGATGTGCCATCGATATCCTGCTTGAAGACGTTGCTTTGCTAAAATACGTGCACTTGAATGCAACTTTTGAGCTTCCTGATCTACTTTATTGATACCAGGGTTAACTCTGTCTCTATACGCACATCGTGATAGAGTGCCCTTTGAATCCTTATGATGAAGGATCGTTGCTAATACATGGTCAATGTGAGAATTGGATATCATGCGTGGAGGCATGGATGGAGTGTGTTTAGGGATAAAAGATGGATTGGTTGATAGTTTGGCACTTTTGACTCTCCAAACTTGGGAAGATGAGCAATGATGGGTGGATACGAAGGTGTGCATGGAATTAGGACCAACTGCTTGATATACTTTATATGTCACTTGAAAATCTTGTTTTTGTTTTTGCGGACATCTCTGATGGATACTTTTCCCTCTTTTATTTTGCCCCATCATTTCTTTGACTGATGGAGTTTGATAGGGATACTCTTTCTTTGTGTTCTTTGGTATCCATATGTATTTGATTTGTCCATTATGCTTCTCAGCTTCTCTTTTAATATCATTCTTCGTACTTTGATTTAATTATTTCTTTTGATGTTGGTCCCAATTCATGGATGGAGTGATGGGTGGATGAAAATTCATGATGTGGCTGGTTGTAGTATTGGCATAAATTTCATCATAAGGATTCTTCATGCTCCCTATGTTAACGTTTGCTTGAGATGAAGCTGCCCCCAGTATTGTGGAAGTAGTACCTTCATTCCTTGATTCTTCTTGTTCTGAGATCTCTTGTTTAGAATGCACTCTCTGATAAATGACCATCGTAGGTGACGTTGTTTCAATTTGATGCTCTTCTAACTCTAGATGTTCTATCTGACTTGTTTCCTTGAGCGGATAATACTGGATATCTTTATTCATGATGTCCTCAATCTGAGTTTGGGACATATCTGATCCTGATGTTGATAACTCCATTTGACTGTAGGAGTTAATAATCTACTCCTTTTGTGTTACATAATTTTTCTCTACATGAAGATCATCTACGTGTCTATCCATAGAAAGCATCTCATGGGTAGATGAAAGAGTATGTGCTACATGGATATGATCATCTTGCATAGATAAGAGATTGTCCATTAGATTATTGTAGTATCTTGTAGATACAAATTCTTGATCTTGAATGATTTTGGAGTTGTGTTTGACATGCTTTGGATCAAGTTCTTGACATGGGTTAGTTTTAAAGGATGGATTGCTTACAAAGGGTTCTTGGATGTCATCATTAGACATGGTAAGTGGTTCAATATCCTCAAGTGTCAAGTTTAGGGTTCCTTCAATATCTATAACCATGAGGTCGAAGGAGGTCGACATGTTTTGGAAGGGACCATTGCTAGACCTTGGTGAAAGATTTTGATCATGCTTTGGGATAAGTTCTTGAGATATGTCCTCTAACTCATAAGGCGATGTAGAGACATTTTCAACATGATCATTGGTTGATGGATCATGCATTATGTCAATAGGATCAAATAATCCTAACACTCCTTGAAATAGATCACTAAAGAGTGGCTCTTGATGTATGGTGAGTTGGTCATCGGATGGTGTAGAAACATCTTCAATGTGCTCCTTAATTGAGAGATTTTGAACATTGTTCTCAATAATTGTTGCAAAGAGATTGTGAATGTCTTCAACCATAGGGTCAAGTGATGTTGACATTTCTTGATTTGGATCATTGTTAGGTATTGTTGGTGGATTTTGATCGTGATTCAAAAGTGACTCTTGACATATGTCGATTTGATCATTAGATGAAGTAAATGTGTGCTCAGTGATGGATTGATCTTGATCCTTGTTTTCAATAGTTGTCATCTTTTGTGTTTGTGCTCGTGTTGGTTGGGTGGCTTGAGAGGCTTGGGCAGCTTGAGATTGTTGAAGCCCTTGTTGGTAGGCTTGATGTGCTTTTAGTGCGATGCTACAATATTGACTTATTGCACTTGGTTTTGGCGGTAGTGGTGGTGTATTTGGAATCATGTTGGATGTGGTGACAAGTGATTGAGATACACTTGGAGTGATAGTGAGTGTTTGAGATGTGATGGGCATGATAGTGGTGGTTGGAATGATTGAAGGGATAGTGATGGTTGGAATGACCGAGGTGATAGGTCCTTGGGAGACCGTATTTCGATTTGGGATCAATGTTGTTGTTTGATTAGATACCATCCATTGGTGTGATGTCGACGGTATATTTGAGGTATTTGATGTGATGGTTTGATTGGCATTAGGTGGATTGATTTAGGTGGAGTGATTGGTGCTAGGTAAAGGGGGAAGCCCTAAACCAAGGAATGATGTTGGTAATGGTGGTGGAGATTTCCCTTGGCACAATGCCCCAACTATTTTGGAAAGTGCCGCAATTTGATCTCGCCAAATTTGTTCTTGATTTTGATCTTGACTCCCTTGATATAGTTGATTTGGCTCTTTTTTAAGAAAATTTGGAGTGTGTAGTTGTGTTTGATTTTGGACAATATTTTGATTTGTGATGACACCCAGATTTGGCATGATGGGTTGAAATTGACCATTGTTCATGTTTGGAATATTCGTATGATTTGCAAATGTATCCATCCCAAAGTTCGCCGGATTCATGTTTCGAAAACTTGTACTTGGTACATTCTTCTTTGGCTTGTGGGGATTTGGTGGGATGACATTGTTCATTTGAAGGATCATGCATTGATTGTTCGGTTGGTGGATTTGTACGTTTGGACTTAGATCTATCATCGAAAAAGGTATTCCAATCTTTTGACTAGGCATACACACGTTTGTTGTGCTATTGTCATTTGTCGAAGGCAATGATCCCATGCATGGATTTTGATAATCGATAGGAATTGTAAGGCTTTGAAAGTTCAATTGATTTGGATTACTCAAGATGTATGGATCAAGTGTATATTCCATCTTCTCCTTGTGTTTTTACCTTGTTGCGAAAGTGACCTCTAAAATTCTTAGGACAAATGACGAGATGACGAATGAAAGGTGTAAATGATATGAGTGTTGAATGTTTAGGGACCTTGGACCAATGCTCGACTTAGGGTTTGATTTTGATTGTTTGATTTGGATGATGAACTTGTAAACCCTAGGATGTTGGATGTGATCTTAGGATGGATTTGTTCAAAGGTATTGCTAATTCAATTAAATGTATGAGAAAGGATGCATTCCCATACACCTCACTAAACAAGGTGATTTTGATGATGATGATTTACCCAAGTCTAGAGTGATGTTTTCAAAGCTCTAAATTTTTTTGTGGGATGAGATGATAAATGTTTGGGGTGGATGAGGTGTTTGATTTTATCCTAAATGAACCTCGAAAGGACTTGTTTACTAGGCCAAGATAGTGAAGAATGTGCCTTTCTCTAAGAGTAGTTCAAAATCAAAAGACCAATGTTTGCATGAAAACCATACGACAAAAAGATGCCAAGCACATGTGTGGGGTCCAGTTTGATTTAATCTTTTCTTAATGAGTTATTTTTACCACAAACACACTTCTTGATTAGGTTTCAAACTGAATGTCCAATGTCACAACTTCTTTTCATCCCACAAAGTGCTATGTGGAAGTTCCAAGAAATCAGGACAAGGGTTGCCTAATGTTGACCTTTGTAAGAGCAAATTAAGATGTAAACCCAATTACTTAGAAACCTCTAAGGGCATAATCCCCAGGGTAAGCAATAGTTCTTGGGTTTTTTCAAAGGTATTTGCTCTAACTAAGGGGTTTGAAATTTTGATGATGATGTTGAATGTTGGTTTTCCAATGTTTTCGATTAACACACTATGTTTTCAAACAAGCAATGTAACATCCTAGCTCAATTGCTACGTTTTTCTTGGTGGGCTTGCCTCATGCCCTTCATAGTAGAAGAGATGACTTTACATGCAACCAAGGAGCAAATATAAAGGTATGTTAAGAATGAAGTCTTAACCTTTATATTTCAACCAAGATCGGACATGGCAAGTAACTTCTTGGAATCTAAGTTCCAATGCACCACTTTGATAAACTCATTGGATGGACTAGTTGGCAACTACGAATAAGGTTCTTAATGACACAACATCGGGGACATGGCAGCTTGCGAGCGTCCAGCAAGCCACTAAAGGCTTTAATCAATCCTACTAGGGGCTCTTATACGTTTTACTGTAGTACCCCATTCTGAAAGACACTGTACGGCTAAGGCATACATACCATTAGGACTTGACAGTTTAGTCTTATCCATTTATATATTGGATCGAATGAAAAACCGGTTGGAGTCGCCCTTGAGTTCTCCTTTCGGATGTGTCTCTTAGGCAGGCCCCTCTAAAGGTAAACAATAGTGAGCAAGCACATCTGTGGTTCGATCGACCTTCATTTAGAAACAAAGGGAGAACACACGCGATATACCTAACTGACACTTGCACAAGATCTTGTTCAGTTTTAAGCCCAAATCGAAGTGTGGAGGCAATCTTTTATGCAACCTAATGTCATCAAAAAGACTTTTGATTCTCAAGATCGCCGTGAAGCGCTAGAGAAGCACATACGCCTTTTTAGATGAGATTATTTTGCATAAAATATTACAAAAACACGAAAGCATTTGTTCATTTTAAAGCACCAAGATGAAGTCTGAAATTTTCCTTGTTCAATTTTAGTCCAAAATCAAAAAGCTAGTAAGTTTGTAAGGTTCAATTTTAGCCCAAATTTGAAAGAAAACAATGATCTAGTTGGATTAAAATAGAAAATTAAGGCATGTGACGGAAGCTCAAAGCATTTAAGAACGCTTTTTAGGTTTCAATTTCGATGCTTGAATCTTTAATTCTAATTTCGCCTTTGTTTTTGCTTGATTTCAATGTTTGATTCCAAATGTCAACCTGTGAAATCAATAAGAAATTAGACTTAAAAAGAAATCATATGTCAAGTGCATTGGTTTCTTATGTGATATGATGATTGTATCTTGAACAAAAGCTAAAGACATGTAAATCCTTTAGTTGTAATATAGAAATCAAGATATGATAATGAATTTCATATTACCCCTTTCCAAAAAAACAAAAAGCCTCAATCTGCAAAAATTTTTAAATGCTCACTCCTCTTAATGTCATTGGGAAGTTCAAACAACCATAATCCAAATAAAACTTTACATCAGCTTGCAGTAGATGTATAATAGACAGCTAATAAAGCAATCAAAGATTCTAAAAAAAAAGGGCCCACATATAACTGAATACTTCAGATGATAATAATGATTTTAAATTTCTGTTGATAGCCTTTAAAGATGACAGCTCCAAATCTGCATATCAGTATATTGTTAGCTTTCAAATCATAGGAACTCATGCTTCTTACAACTATTTCACATCACCTTGGTCAATAAATGTTAGCTTTCAAATCAGTACCATTCTCAACAAGTGATCTGAGTCACCATAATCTCATAATCAGCCATAATTCCCTACTATCATAATAAATATGACTATGGATGTACCTGGCGTCTTTAGATTATAAAAAATCTCCTGCAAAGTGTAAGATTGGCTCTCAACAAAAAAATAGAGGTTGTGTGTTAATCCAAACTAGGAATATATTGGTGCCACCATTGAAGGTTGCACCCCTCAAAGTGCCCATCAAGACTCCATTTACCTACTCAAACATAACAAGCACAAATAAGTCTGATAAAGCAATGAATGTTAAACAATAGAACTAATAAGATAAGACAGCTAAATCAGTAATGACAAGGCGCGTGAACTGTTTGACAGAAATGTGAAAGCATAGACAAGGCGCGTGTCTCTGCCTGACAAAAATATGGTCACATGGAATGCATTGGTTGCAGGACTGGATATGCACAAAATGGATTTATTGAAGAGGCATTAAAAACTGTCAAGATAATGCAATTGATAGGTGTAAAACAAATTTCTATCATTCTTTTCCAGAATGCATTGGCTGTAGGATGTGTACAACTTTAATGCCTTTGTCAGTATCCTCCCTGCCTGCGCCACAAAATACTCATTGAAATAGTATAAAACTTTCAAGCAGATGCAATTGTCAGGTATAAGGCCAGTAGACCCACGCTTAAAGAGGACACAGTGTAAGGACATTTCCAGCAAATAGATTTGGCGGATGTAAAAGCCATATTCACAATGATTGGAACACATAGGCGTGTCCTCCTATGCCAAAAAGCTCTGTGATAATTATTTGATGCGTAAGAAAAGATTTTGTAATAAAAAGAGCCTTGTCAAAGGCTATCTTGTCAGAATTTAAATCTCCAGATATTACCTCTGCAACAGTCATATTAAGTTTGATTATTTCCTATAATAAAATGCATCCGTCCAATGAAATGCCAATTTTCAGTAGATTACCTGTCAGAACAGAATCACATAGTATTGATTAAAGCTAGTAGTAGGTAGACATTGTTAATGAGCTCTTTGAAAAAGCATTACCTGTTACTACGGTGGTCTCCAACTCCTTCAGCGGATAAAGAAATTTCTAGAGCTTTTGAGCTAATGCAAACAACGTCCTCATTGTTTGTGCCCAATGTTAGGCAGCTTGCAACATAATCCCACAACTTCGAATCACATCTCCTATCTCATTTCTATGCCTTACAAATCCCTGTAGCTGATATGTGAGATAAAGGCACATAAATTTTTTGAATTCTTTGAATTGAATGAGTGATGTGACTTTATCGATAAGTGGATGGAAGGTAATGGATAAAGCAAAATAGCGACACTTGTGAGATAATCTTATGGAAAGCGCTGATTGTAGGATATGCGCAGAGAAGACTTGGTTTGAAAATTAAGCGTTGATTGCAGGAGATTTGTTAAAAAAAAGGCTTTTAAAACTTTCAAGCAAATGCATTTGCCGGGTGTACAGTCGAAGTCTCCAAATTTTTCTAGCGTCCCTTTCCACTCACGCTCAATATCCTCTCTTCCTGCACCAGATGTAAGCGTAGGATATGCTTAAAAGAAAAAGATATGTAAAATCAACTTTAGGATGTGGGGAAGCCCCTTAGCAGTATGAATATGGACAAGTTTTTATGCAACATTTTAATGGTGAAGGACAGCCAGGCCTTCTCCATGGTGATTGACAATAACCCTAAATGACAACAACACTATGAGTGTTACGAACTCCGTGAGCAGCGGGTTGTAGCGCCAGGGGAGCCATATGCAAGCCACAGTCTAATTTCAATGGCTTATGCAGATGACAATTTCCCTTAAAGTCTAATTCACTCATAGGTCTGATTCTACAAAAAGAGATGCATTCAAATGTCCATTTCCATGCCCCTACATTTGCGAACACCTGCATAAAACCACTCACATTGCATGTTGTGCTTATTCAAGATTAGTTTCCACATATTTGTCAAGAATTTGTGTTTTAATATTTGGGGGATTGCATTGCTCATAGAAATCAAAACTTGACCATTTCAACTCAAATATCCAAACAATTACAATATGTCCTTACGTAGATGCAACCAAGTTTAGCAATGTAAGGAGATATTTCACGATGCGAATAGATATTTTATGATGAAAATAAGATACTTTGTGTATGCATTTAGTTCTATTATCATCAAATAGTTGCAGGAGCTATCACTCAAAATGGGTCAGTTAGAAATAAATTCAAAATGCAGAAGCATAGACAAAGCACGTTAGTTTTTTTTTTCTTTTTTCGAAAGAATTCTTCAAAGAAATGAAATCTGAAGATGCATAAAATAGATTTATTACAGAGGCTTTAAAATCCTTCGTAAATTTCATGCTAATACATCATTATAAGTAAATCAATGCATAACAAATGTAAATAAAATCCATGCCCTCCTTCTAGCGCCATATGTAGGACACTAAATCTGCATTGGTGGAAAAACAAAAACCCTTAGTATTGTTAGTAAACCAAAGCAAACAAAAGATCCCCTATAAGATTCATCTAATCACAGGAATAATGCCAAAGAAACAAGCAAAACATAGAAAGGCATCATTCTAATGATCAAACTAGCATATTATAGTGGATTGGTGCTTCTATGGAAAGAAGCCCTTTCCCAATCCTTGATTGATAAGCTAGTGATGAAATTGCTATGGATATGGAGATGATAAATGGACAAGATAAGTTCTCAAAGAGAATGACCTTGCATCAAGTTGTGTAGATGATGGAGGATTTGCTTGAGGATGAAGCCTCTATTTAAGGACTTTCAAAATGCTAAGTGTTGAAGAGGGACCAATGTGGGACTAAGATTGGACCAATGAAAGAAGGACACTTGTCATCATGTGAGTGGTTGATGCATGTGCAAGATTTGGGAAGAGTGCCCATGAGAGGGAGGATTTGAATTCAAATTTTGTAATAAATGCTGAGTTTGACCTTGGAAGGGGACATGTAAGAGACATGTAAGGCCTCATAAATTCTCTGTTGGGTGTACATGTCCACTTGGGGGGAGATTCAAACTTGGAGAATATTCTCCCTTTATGCCAAGTTGAAAATAAAGATTTTGATAAATCAATTAAATGCAATTTCATGTGCAAGTGGCCAAATCTAGAGAATGCAAGTGGGTGAGATTAGCATTTAATCATGGTTAGATTAGATTAATGATGATTAGGATGATTTGACCTTTAGGACTTTGATATTTGATTTATTTAAATTAGAAAATGATGGAATATGATTTGGGATTTGATTAAATGGCCATTTGATTTATTAAAAGGTTGATGATAATGTTTATTTGATTTTAAATAAATGACCTTAGGAGATGAGATTACCTAATGAATGGATGAAAGTGAACCTGATTAATTGATGAATGGACCTAATGTGAAATCTAGTTTACTTAATGAATGAACTTGATTGAATGCACAATGTTAATTTTGCATGTCTATAGAAGTTTTTTGAAATTCACTAAATTTGTAGGAGCCTAAGAAAAAATGTATGAATTCTAGAATTTTTGCAATAGCAGATAGAAAATAATGCCCTCTATCAGCAACATGGTCATTCTTTAGTAGAAAATTTCTGATTTGTTAGTTTCTATATGATATAGGGAATCATTTTAGAGGCCACTAATTCTCTCTGAAGTAGTGAGTAGGGGCTTTATTAGAATTAGAAAGGAAAACTTTTAATGTAGTATAATTAACAAACCAACTAATCCAAACATTTTGATCTTCTTGTAAGCTAACCTTGGCTAGTTCCATTTCCATGCTTTCCAATTTTCAGCTTCCCATTAGACTAGTAACTATAGGAATCCCTTGCTGACCCATTTCTGATTGCATCTATTGGAGGAATGAAGCAATGCATCGAAGGGCTAGGAACATTGAAAACTACATCATCAATTGTCCATGTTTCTTCCATTGGAGTTTTGATGTGGTTCATTGCAATCTCTCCGAACTTGAAGAGGGTCACAAGGGACTGACCTGAGTGCAATCATGACACCGTCCACTCCTTGGTAATCATTAATAGTTGTTTCTATGGTAGTTTCCCAGTAAACAGTGCTTATTCCATTAGCCTAAATTCTTGTAAGGTGAGAGTCCTCTATATATACAAGTAGACCAGTTTTTGTTGGGTATTGAAGTCCAACGGTCAGCCTTTGTCTTTTCCCTTCGAGTGAAGAGAACTTTGTGGATAATGTAATTGATTATTCAATTGTTGATTACAAAATACTTGTTTTTGTAGATAGATGAAAACAACTAAAATAATAAAGAGTTTTCCCCTACTTAAAAGAGGATGTAGTCAAATTGATGAACCACTATAAATTTTTTCATTTCATGTTTGTGTGTTGTCTTAATTCTGATTTTAATTTCTACCAAAAAAAAATCATTTTGTCTGCGATAAATTCATCAACATTTTTTTGATTGAAATATCCAAATAGCACATGCCAGATAATTTCTGCAGAACTATCACTCCTTTCTTGTAGCATTGATGGATCAGTAGAAAGCTTCAAGATAGAGCAATCTTCATCTCCAATTCTTTTTTCTCCTATGCAACAAGCATTTGCAAACATGATTGTTGTCGTTCTAGGATCTAAACCTTGAAGAGCACAATGCAGGGGTCGAGTAGGACCCTTCATAGCATGTGACCCAAGCCATGGTATATGATGCCACACAAATTTTTTGTTGCTTCCTGTAGACATGCAAAATTAGCATCATGCATTGAATTAAATTCATATTCATCCATTCATCAAATAAATCAAGACTATTTGATTAATCTCTAAAGTCATCCATTTAAATTAAATAAATCAACTTTATTTAATTTGATCCTAACATCACCCTCTTTGATTAAATAAATCAAATATTTATTTAATTAAATCTAAAATCATCTTCCATCTCCTTTTGATTTAGTTTAATCCTTAAATCTAAGTCAAATGAGTCAAATCACCTAATCCTCTTTTAAATTAACTAAATCAGGATTAAATCTAATCTAATGCATGTCACATTCTCTAGATTTTCCCACTTGCACAAATAAAGGATTTTAATTAATTTATTAAATCTCCATTTTCCATCAACAAGGAATCTTTGGAGAATATTCCCTCAAGTTTGAATTCAAATCAAGTTGACTTGTCCCTTCCAACATGGCATTTATTCTCCTCTTACATGTCCCCCACTTGGCATTTAAGCCCCTTTTTCTCCCTCCAATAAGCCAAATTTGAAATTTGAAAAGGCCACCTAATATCATTTATTGCCACATTGACCAAAACTTGCAAATCCTCCATCCAGTCACATTTGGACAAGTGGTACCTTGCTATTGGTTGAATCTTTGTCCCACATTCACCCATTTTGCATATTTCTCCATCCTATCATTCTATAAATTGGAGGTCTCATTCCTCATTTTAGCATCCACAATTCATGCAAAATTACTCTCTTCACATTGAGAGCTAATTTTGTCCACTTCATCTTCAAGGCATTTTATCATTGAGCTTATCAAGGGTTGGGAAAGGATCACTTTTCACAACAAAGTGACACCAATCCACTCTGGAATAGGTGTACATTATGTTTATTTCATGCTTCCAATTATTTTGTTTTGTTATCTTGTTTGAGAGGCATTATGCATTATTTCATAGGAGTATTTATGCATTTACATGAACTAACCCCATTGCTAACTAGTGTTGGAGTTTAAGCTTTGTGCAGATTTGTAGGTACTCACACTTCCAGCCTGAACTTTACTTTCCCCCAAAACCAACTCCATTGACCACATATCTGGCATCATTTGCAGCAAAACAAAGCACCCATTTTTGTAGCCTTATTGCTTTGAGAAACTTTTTCAGCTATTTCACATTCTGTAGATACCATTTTGACTCTGCCTACCATATATGAACTCTTAATTGAGTTTTGAAACTTTATACATCTAGTTGCCGCCATGTATTGCTACACAATGTACTGTGTTGACGATGCTTCAAAGAGAACATCTTATATGGAGAGGTGGAGAGGTGGGGAAGTGGGTCATTAACAATGCTGATAGGGCCAAGAGGGCATCCAAGAACACCCACCAAGAGCTTCAAATTGGAGCACTGCCCACTGGATTTACTACCATGTCAGGGATTGGTGACACTTTTCTCCATTTGGCTTTTGAGCCAATCCAACAAAACTCCCCAAGAGCTATACTTTTGGGATAAATCTTCATAGGCCTCAATAGAAGGCTCCTCCCCAAGAGACTTCTGAGTATTCATCTCACTTGACCTCATTCCCATCTCATTTTGGGCCAAGATTTCCAACCCATAATTCCTTCTTTCTTGTTTCTTGTTTCTCCTTCCTTATTTCTTTGCAACAACTACCACAATTAGGAAAACCAATGCTTAGCAATGTTGCATGTCATAATAGCAGAGAATTACATGCAATGCAATGGAAGCATCTGTTGGGGGTGAAGGAAAATCCTACCCAACTACAAGGTGTACAAGTAGAACTCCAATCAAGTAGTGAAGAAGAAAAAGTTGTGGTAAATTGTCATGAAACTTATTTACCTTGTTGCCTTTAATATTGTTTTAACTTTTGAATGTCACAATAAAAGTAACAATTTATTTGTTCATCAAACTAAACATATCTAAGTTACTTATTTATAATAAAAAAATTAATCAAATTAGATTCATATTAAATGAATTGCCTCATTGTCTTAAATGTTGTTTTATGGTCAAAATTAATCTCCAAAAACATTCTTTAAGAATTCATAAAACTCTTCTCTTTATCTGCTTACCTATTGTTAGCAATTCAAAACATAATTTAATTGATTTTAAAAACATATATGACAGACACATGCACCACTCAATATATTGCAAGTAATATTCAATACAATCAAATTTGGATGTCTACAAATTTTAATAACATATGTGATAGAGATACATGTAGGAATGATGGAATAGAACCTACAATTTTGTTATAGCTCAAATAAAAGCTATCAAGCTTTCTCAACCTATACTTGATTACAAATTTTCATAAAAAAATTCTTAAGGACATATGTGAAAGAGATACAAGCAAGAATGATGGAATAGCACACAAAAGCCCCTTATAATTCAAATTAGAAATATCACCTACCTAGTGGAGGAATCATACCATTCAACATGTTATAAGATAAATCCAATTTACTTGATTTTTTAAAGCTACTCAAGGAATAGGATATGGTGGAATAGAATCCACAAGCCTATTATAGCTCAAATCAAATCTATCAAACTTTCTCATTTGAATACTCTTCCCAAAGAAAAAATCAATCTTAAAAACCTTCAAGCCTGTTATAGCTCAAATCAAAGCTATCAAGCTTTCTCATCCTACCTAGTGGAGGAATCATTCCACTCAACATGTTATAAGATAAACCTAATGTGGTCATGTTAAAAAGTTTACCAAACACACTATAGTTTATAAGGGGTCGTGCTACCCTATTCCATCAGTCTAAAACAATAAAAATAAAGATAAACCCAATGTACTAAATTTTTCCAATTGTGCAAGGAATGGGGTAAAGACTAGCTGACCCTATTATTTTTCAAACAAAACTTGCAAATTCTTGAGTTTTCTCATGGAATGTGGTAAAGATTCAAAGATAATGTTTCCTAATAAATCAAGTTTGTTGGGCTTACTTAAATCTCTAATTCTCTGAGATGTGGTCCATGGAATGCATTCCCTACCTAATTTCTTACGGAAGCTTAGCTTATCCAATATAGGGCTTGTGATTCTCCTTAACCCATGTTTCCCTCACACCTGATCTTGTAGAAAAATTGGTTGGTTGACATGAAATCACATGTATCAATTGAAAAATTCCATGACCCAAGTTTTCCTCCACAACATTTTTTAATAGAATGAGAGGTTGCATATCTAGTTTTAAAGTTTTACCTCATTCCAAGTTGCATAAACTACACAAAATCAGAACTTGCAACATCACTTTTCAACGACTTTTATAAAACTCCTCCTAGAACCTTCAAGGCCACTAAACTCCTCAATATGTGATAGTGTAGAATAGAACATACAAAAACATGAATATTCAGTTAGATCACAATTATATCTACATAGTTGTTCAATTAATGAAAAATAGATGGCAATTAATGAAAAGTAGATGACATTTAACTTTCACATTCTATATCTCATTACTAAATAATAAAATTATGAAAGTTTCAAAAATAAAACTTAAATTACCATATAAGCTTTATGTAAATCTTTTTGTAAATGAACTTTAATACAGTTCAAACTCTGTCAACTATTACAATTTTCTATTTAACGAGTGCTGACAAAAATCAAAATTACTAATTTTTTTTTGAAAAATATTACATGATAAAAATGGCCTATAAAGATCAACTAGTATATCTAGCTTTATATAAAATATTTATACATAACCTAGAAACATATATTGTGATTAAAAAGGACTTAACCATTTGGGTAAACCTCAGCCCTTTCATCTTTTTCACCTATAAGAAATTGCCAAGCTTCATCTATTACCTGTCCAGGAAACAACCACAATTATACAGATTAGCTTTGGGGGAGGTGGCTAATACGGTTTTCTTTAATGCAAATGTAAATTTCACAAAGCTTTCCAATACTGACATACAACAGACCCATTGCTTCCATACTCTCATTTATCCCTCACAATCCTTTCTCTTCCACAATGTCATACACACAAGGAAGAATAATTATGCAGTGCCTAATACAATTTTTTATTGATTCTACAAAAAATCGCAGCTTATCCAAAAAAATAAAATAACGGTGAACACTGTAGGCAGTTGGAGATGGAGGCTTCTCTATCCAATGCTTGCAGGGATTACACAAGGAGGCTCGCTCAGCTTTCCTAAGCATATTCTCTGAGGAAAATCTAACTGTAAATAATAATAATTAAAATCCAAGCAAAGAGCAAAACAAAGAAAAAAAACCATAAGAAGTCAGAGATTGATAGGAAAATGGAGAATAAATGCCCGATTTTTGTACTGAAAATAAGCCCGCATAAGTGCGCTTGCGATAACAAACCCCTCGTACCCCTCATGTCACAGCTACTCCTTGCGACTCTGTCCACCTTTACTCTGACTTGCAACACAAACAAAGTTATTCATGCAACTCGAACTTTAACTATTTAATTTGAAAATAATTTATTAAAATTTTTATTCTATTAAATTTATTATTTAAATATATGTCTACATGTGACTTTGTGTTAAGAATGTGGCTCTAATATAATTGTTATAAATTGAAAAATGAAATCTTATAATAAACAAATAATTAAAAAACTCCAAAAAAAAAAATTGTGAAACCTGAAACATATATTTCATTTTGTTATTTTTTCTTTTGAAGACTTTAACTTGAAAGATTCAAGAACTCTATAGTCTATACCATATCTGAAACCAAACTGATTGAGAAAATATAAGTACCAACTTAGGCTAATCAACCTCCAAGGGAAATCTTGTCTAGTTTGTTCTACAACTTTGCCTTTGTCTTTGATGTTGTGCTGATAGAGCTGAATGGTCCTCTTGTACTTGCTCACTCACTCTGTCTATGGAAGTGATTGTGGAAGTGATTGTGGATACTTCTGAGGTTGAGATAAGCAATACATTGACATTTCCGTTTCTATCCAGTAACTGGGCACAAAAAATTTTAGCTCGAAGTGCATTCCAAAGGCTTTTTAATTTTTTTTAATTATGCCTTTGAAAAGCATGAAGCCCAGGTAGGAAACTTGATGATATTATTTAGCACATTCTATCATAACTTCATATACAAATGTGGGGTTGACACCGGTGGTCTATAATTAGAGTCTTGGTAGTGTACATGCTGATTCAGAGGCATTCCCATGCCAGATAGTGGTGAAGGTAACCGGATAGAACACCCCTACCTCTGCCACCCATATTATTATAGAAACGTTGGCACCATAGTATACCTGTTATAAGCAACACCAGAATTAGAAAAAATTTCCACCTGCTAGCTAGCAAGCTCTACCATAATCTGTATATTTTATTTGCATCTTTACAGCCAGTTGTACTTCACATGAGGGTCCTTCCATACTCTGCTAAACTGAGTTGCAACTAATCCAATTGCAAGCATACAAGCTTAGTGAGTTGCAGCTATTCAAGCAATTCAAACAGGAATGGACTTTGGTTATGAAAGTTTTGTCTATTTGGGGTGGGATATCAGCTTTTCGAGCTTTGCAATTTTACCTGTGAACCCTGTTATTTGATTTATGTAACTTATTTGTTCAATTAAATAATATGAGATGTATAGTAACAATCTATATTGGCCATTTCCTTAAATTTTCATAAGTACTACCTAATTACAACAAACTATTTCATGGCCCTAACCATTTGTTTTCCTAATTCTTTGTCACAGAAATTAAATTAATTTTGAAGTATGTGCACACCGACCATCACCAAATTGGGTCTATTAAAAAGCACTTAGTAAAAACCTTCAAAAGCATTTATCAGAAATATTCATGAGTGTTCGAATTCGTAATCCTGAGCTGCAATGGGAAATGGGAAAATGCATTAAATGCCCCATCAGATGAAATCAAATTTGGACTATTCCCTCCTTGCCATGTCTGACCACCTAGACAACATTAAATTAATTATAGTGGTTGAATTTTAATTGGGCGCCAGATTTTGGAAAGGAAACTAAAGACAAAAGAAGAATAGAATGGTTTATTTTGTAGGAGAAGAATCAGAAGGAGACAAAGACAGAAAGTCTTTTGCAGAAGCAAACAAGGGAATGTTCAATAGAACACACAACTAGGGAAAGTAGAAGTTCAGGAGAACCTGCAGCAGCAGAGAACATTGACAGTGCTCTAGTGCTCCAGAATGTTTCCAACACGCAGCAACAACACACAAAAGGAAGATGCTACAGAACTAGCACAATTTTCGTATGAAGCATGTACAAAGATTTTGCTTTTATTTTTTGTCAGTAAATTTTGAATGTAATCCTTTTGATGAAATAGAAAATCGAATATAATTATTTTTGTCTCCTTGTGTTTGTCTCCTTTGAGCTGTGCGTGTTTTCATTCTTTTCCCACTACAGTTGGGTTTCTTTTCCCAACAATTTGGTATCAGAGCCCTAAGTTTTTTTGGGCATTTAGTTTGTTAAATCCCTAGCTTTGTTCCTAGGTGTGCAGTTACAGAACTTTATTTTCTGGGTATTTGGGAAAGCCCTAGTTTTCTAGGCAGTGAAGAAAAGCCCTAGATTTTATCTAGGTATTTGAAGTTTCCCCCATTTAGCAAAATGGCTAGAGGAGACAATAGGAGTTGGCAGAAACCACCTATATTTGATGGAAAAAATTATGATGTTTGGGCAAAGAAAATGAAAACTATTCTAGTAGCAAATGATTTGTGGGAGTTGGTTGAAAATGGGTTCACAGATGTGATTGACCCAAATGCATTTGCAGCATTGAGCAATGCTCAAAAGAACCAGTTGAAGGAGAGAAGGAAAAATGATGCAAAATCCCTCAGTCTGATTGAGGCAGCCTTAACAGAGGCTATCTTCCCTCGAATAGCAGCAGCTAACTATACAAAAGAAGCATCAGAAATACTTTAAACCACTTGCAAAGGGTCTGAGAAAGTCAGGTCAATGAAACTCCAGCTGCAAAGGAGAGAATTTGAGACCATGCAGATGAAGGACAGCGAGTCCATTTTATATTTTCATATAAGGGCTTCCACCTTGATTAACCAATTGAGGATAAATGGAGAAACTATGGAAGACTAGAAGATTGTGGAGAAGATTCTCAGAAGTTTACCCATAAAATTTGACCCAGTGGTTATTGCCATAGAAGAGGCCAAGGACCTCTCAACACTATCAGTTGATGATTTAATGGGTTCACTTCAAACCCATGAGCAGTGCCTAAATAGGTTTGTAAATTCCTCCCAAGAACAAGCCTTCAAAGCACAAGCAAATGTGAAAGGCAAGGGAAGAGGAAGAAATGGCAAAGGAAGAGGTCAAAGAGGCAGAGGTAGAAGCAACTCCAGAAGAGGAGGCTCAAACAGTCAGGAGGAGGCAAGCACCTCCCAATCAGACTTCCAAAACACAAAGAAAAATAGCAGCTCGAATCAGAGATTTGATAAGAGCAATGTGCAGTGTTACTACTGTCACAAGTATGGTCACTATGCAAGTGAATGCAGGAAGAAACAGTGTGACCAAGGGAGTCAAAATGTAAACGTGGCAAATGAGAACAAGGCTGAAAATGAAAAACAATCTCAAGTGTTCATTGCATGCAATCTTGTAGAACAAAACAACACTGAAGTTTGGTACTTGGACAGTGGTTGTAGCAACCACATGAGTGGTAACAGAAATTTATTTGCCTCCATTGATCACAACATTAAGTCTGAAATCAAAATGGGAAATAATGAGAAATTTCCAATCATGGGCAAAGGCATAGGGTGCCTACAAACCAAGCATGGTGAAGAAAGACAACTTCATGATGTCTTTTATGCCCCAGGAATGAAATACAACCTCTTGAGCATTGGACAAATGGTCCAAAACAGATATAGAGTGCTAATGGAGAAAGGGGAATGCATCATCTATGACAGAGATGGAAGCAAGAAAGTTATGGCAACGGTTCAAATGAAAAAGAACCGTTCCCCTCAAAATGCAAATCTTAGCACACTCAACAGGCTTGCAACAGTCAGCCTTCAAGATAGTCATCCAAGACCCATCCAAGCTTTGGCATTTGAGGTATGGGCATCTAATTTATTCTAGTTTAAATCTTTTAGCTAAAAAACATATGGTTAGGGGCCTACTAGCAATTGTAGAGCCCGATGGAAAGTGTGAAGCATGCATCCTAGGTAAACAACATAGGCAGCCTTTTCAATCAGGGCATTCTAGGAGAGCTAGAGCACCACTAGAATTGGTGCATTCAGACTTGTGTGGTCCAATGAAGACCCCAACCCTAGGAGGAAATGCTTATTTTATGACACTCATAGATTACTATAGTAGAAAAATCTGGGTGCATCTTTTGAAGAACAAATCAGATGTATTTGAAAAGTTCAAAGAGTTTAAAGCCTTGGCTAAAAAGCAAAGCGGCCACTATATCAGAGTCCTTAGAACAGACAGAGGGGGAGAGTATATCTCATGATTTTATGAATTTTTGCAAGTCTCATGGTATTTAGAGACAACTCACAGCCCAGTATACTCCATAGCAAAATGGAGTGGCTGAAAGAAAGAATAGAACCATCATAGAGATGGCAGCAAGCATGTTGAAGGAAAAAGGTTTGTCTAATGAGTATTGGGGTGATGTTGTAGCAACAACAGTCTACATCTTGAATAGGTGCCCCACAAAGGTCGTTTGTAATAGAATCCCACAAGAAACATGGAAGAAATGCAAATGGAGTGTTGAGAATTTGAGAATATTTGGATGTGTGGCATACGCACTCGTGCCAAAAGAGAAAAGGAAAAAAATTGATGAAAAAGGTGAAAAATGCATTTTCATAGGCTATAATGAAGAATCCAAAGCCTACAGATTGTATAATCCCATCACCAAGAAAGTGGTGATCAGCAGGGACGTTGAATTCATTGAAAATGAGTCATGGGATGGAACAATTGATAGCAACACAGGTATTTTGGTTTCAATACTGCTTGAGGATGAAGAAGCTACAAAAGGGAGATGCTCTAGAACTTTACAGCAAGGTAATAGTTCAGAAAACAGCAGCAGTAGCTCCATAAACTTTCAGCAGGAAAGTTCCTCTGGAAACTTTCAGCATGGTAGATGCTCCAGAAGTTTACAACAACAATCTTCTTCATCAATCTAGCAATCAAGTAGCTCTAAAAATTTTGATCCTACGCTTGCATCATTGATGCCATGGAAGACAAGAAGCATGAGGGAAATTTATGACAACAAAAGGTATGATGATTTAGATGAGAATTCATATTTTTCTATGTTTTCTTATAGTGATCCAATGTATTTTGAAGAAGCTGTGAAAGAAGAAAAATGGTGTAATGTCATGGATGAAGAAATGGACGCTATTGTGAGAAACAAAACATGGGAGCTCACTAATTTACCCAAAGGGAAATCAGTCATTGGTGTTAAGTGGGTCTATAAGACCAAATGCACTGTTGATGGTAAGATTGAAAGGCATAAAGCAAGGCTAGTTGTTAAGGGATACAAATAGCAGCCTGGAAGAGACTATGATGAAACATATGTGCCAGTTGCAAGGCTAAAAACAGTGCGGGCAGTCTTAGCAATTGCAGCCCAGCACAAATGGAAATTATTACAAATGGATGTGAAATCAGCCTTCTTGAATGGAGTGCTAAAAGAAGAGGTGTATGTGGAGCAGCCACCTGGCTACGAAGTTCCAGGAAAAGAAGACAAGGTCTATAGGCTCCAGAAAGCTCTTTACGGGCTAAAACAAGCACCATGGGCTTGGTACAATAGAATTGATTCATACCTCATGAGCAATGGCTTTAGCAAAAGCGGTAGTGAGCCCACACTCTACATCAAGGCAGCCAATGCTGAGATTCTTATTGTTGTTTTCTATGTAGATGATTTAATTTTCACAGGAAATAGTAATATTTTCATTACTGATTTCAAAGAGGCAATGAAAAATGAGTTTGAAATGACAAACCTAGGTTTGCTAAAATATTTCCTAGGCATAGAGGTCCAACAAATAGATCATGGCATCTTTATTTCACAAACAAGTTATGCTAAACAAATCTTGAAAAGATTTAGAATGTTGGACAGCAAACCAGCCCCAACCCCAACAGCTATAGGTCTGAAATTAAGCAAAGAGGGCAGCAACAATAATGTAAACCCAGCTCTCTACAAGAGCATGGTTGGAAGCCTCATGTATTTTACAGCAACAAGACCAAATTTGATGTATGCGGTAAGCCTAATTTCTAGGTTCATGGAGCAACCTAAGGACACACACTGGCAAGCAGGAAAAATAATTCTAAGATATGTCAATGGCACGAAAGGCTATGGCATTATGTACACCACCTCAAATGAGTTTCAGCTGGTTGGATACACAGACAGTGATTGGGCAGGAAATTTAGATGACAAGAAGAGCACTTCAGGATATTTTTTCCACATGGGTTCAGGAGAAATATCATGGGCATCAAAGAAGCAGCCCATAGTTTCACTCTCCACAGCCGAAGCGAAATATATAGCAGCAAATGCAGCAGCATGTCAGGCTATTTGGCTTAGAAGAATTCTTGCAGATTTCAATGAGCAACAAGAAGATGGTACAACCATATTTTGTGACAACGTATCTTCTATTGCATTGACAAAGAATCTTGTCTTTCATGGGTGACGCAAGCATATCGAAATTCGATATCATTTCATAAGAGAGTTGGTTGAGCATGGAGAGATTCAACTTCATTATTGCAGATCTGAGCAGTAGCTTGCTAATATTTTCACAAAGGCATTGTCAAAAGAATCCTTTGAACACCTAAGGAATAGGCTTGGTATGCAAGAATGCTCTAGAACTTTAGTTCTAGAAAACTCAAAAAAATGCATATGCTCCGGAACTTTGGTTCTATAAAACACAGAAAATCGCAATTTAGAAAAGCGCATATGCTCCATAACTTTGGTTTTGGAAAACACAGAAAATGACAGATGCTCCGGAACTCCAGAAAATAGTTCTAGAATGCAAAATAGATGCACACAGGCTTGCTCCAGAAACTTTGCGCCGATGCTCCAGAACTTGTGGTTCGTTGCTCCGGAAGTTTTGCAGAGTGAAGAGCGTCAGAAACTTTTCCCCAGAATTTTTCAGCCAAAAGTTTTAAATCATAATGAAGGACAAAAAATTGGCTCAAGATTAAGGGGGAGTGTTGGAATTCGTAATCCTAAGCTGCATCGGGAAAATGTATTAAATTCCCCATCAGATGAAATCAAATTTGGATTATTCCCTCTTTACTGTGTCTGACCACCTGGACAACATCAAATTAATTGCGGTGGTTGAATTTGAATTAGGCACCAGATTTTGGAAAGGCAACTAAAGACAAAAGAAGAATAGAATGGTTTATTCTGCAGGAGAAGAATGAGAAGGAGACAAAGACAAAAAGTCTTTTGCAGAAGCAAACAAGGGAATGTTCAGTAGAACACACAACTACGGAAAGTAGAAGTTCAGGAGAACCTGCAGTAGCAGAGAACATTGACAGTGCTCCAATGCTCCAGAATGTTTCCAGCACGCAGCAACAGCACACAAAAGGAAGATGCTACAAAACTAGCACAATTTTTGTATGAAGCATCTATAGAGCTTTTGCTCTGAGTTTTTGTTAGTAAATTTTGAATGTAATCCTTTTGATGAAATAGAAAATCGAATATAATTATTTCTGTATCCTTGTGTTTATCTCCTTTGAGTTGTGCATGTTTTCATTATTTGCCCACTATAGTTGGGTTTCTTTTCCCAACAATAAGCAGTGTTTAGCAACGAGAAACATTCATGAACCTACTTACAATAGGCCTAATGATTGTAAACAAAGTTAGTAGGTTCAAAAGCATATCATCTTGGGTACAGATTGGCTGCAATGAATAACCAGTAGCCTGAAGTGCCAAGAACAAGTGAATTCTTTGAACCGAGCAGACAGGAGGATGAGAAAGGAAACAAAACTAATTGCAGAAAACCTAGCAGGAGTAATTTTCAACATAGTCCTTCATATGGTTTTCTTTCAAAGCACAACCAGGTGTTACAGGACTGATTTTATTCTATTATACGATGCACAAAACTGCCAATCTCTACATCTTTGTATTTGATATGCCATAATTTTGTAGTAAGACAATGCACAAAAAACACAATCTCCAACAGATCCAAGTCATCCCATTCACATGAACATTAAAACCATTCCAAAATTCAAAAAAGGGGTAATTCAAATACCTCCTGCAAGCTTAATTAGCAGAACCTCCATGTCTGCCATTTTTAACTCCGTTTTTGGGGAAATTTTAACGGTTCTTATTTATTTTTTCCGCCAACCGCCAGTGGCAAAGGCGGTGCTACCAAAATTTTCAGACTCCTTAGGAAAGTGGACTCTGTAAATTCATAGAGTGATGTAATCTATAGCATGTTCTGCCAGAAAAGTTCCACCGTAGACACAATACAGACACCCTAAATTTTATGACATCTCATTTCTTCAAGCATCCACCCTCTCCTTTAGTTACTTTTCTTAAAATGATAGAAAATAAAGTGATTCAAAATAGCGGAAATGCATAACAGTTTATAGAAACATCTTACAGTACGTTTCTTGTTTCCTGTACACGAAGCGAAAGCTGTAAATTGCGGCTAAAATCAAGCAAGAAGCTGAAGACATGAGATATACAAAGTAAAAAGCCGAGATGTTTCATGGACGCCAAAGTCATTATAGTGCGTAAGATATAGCAATTTGAAATCTGTAACGGAAGTAAAAAACAAAAAAAATATACGAGAACAATTGAATTTAGAGCACTAAAATGATTTTCACCCAATTCGTAGGTAACTAAAAACTTCATTCAGATTGTAATTTGTTTCTGAGAGGGCTTTCTAAATTTGACGAAAGTTTGTACATCGAATTATTGCATTGTTACCTCTGGGAATTTGAAACCCTCGTGTTGCTGAAGATTTAGTAGGGCTGCTAAATTTATCTGGGTTTTGGACAATTTTGCTCTTTTTTCCAGAAAAACATTTTTCGTGTGTGCAAGGTAAGAGGTTTGTGACACGTCCTCATTCCAGAAAAACATTTTTTACCGAGGACCCTCATCTTTTTATTATTTTTAACAGTTTCTATGTACACGAAAAAAATGCCGCTATAGTGGAACGCCTTTCAGTGTAATTATATTTAGAAAACCATTTAAAGGTTCGAAGAGGAAGTTGAAGCTCAACAATTACTAATTACACCACCTTATTTGTATGTCAAAATCCAATAAGAGACAAAATACAGAACAATAGCTTAACTTATGTTTTTAATTAGATCATCAGGTGAGGAATGAGGAGAAAGTATTAGAATAGCGTCCAACTTCATTTCAAATCTCATATAACTCACCTGGGCAACTTCTTGCAGAATGACATTATTTATTCCATAAAAAACAAGTATTTATAAAGACATGTATCATGCTGCTGTGTCGAGATATGTAGAAATATAAAGACACCTTAAAAAAAGTGTGCCACTTATAAGTTAGTATGACAAGTATTAAATGGTCTGTTGATATGTCTCTTCCACACAAAATATAAATTCAAATTAAAAGCCAATAAATGTTTATGAATTTTTATTTTATGTTTACTTATTTTTATATATAGATTTATAAATTCTATACCATTTAATATTATTTTTTACCAATTTAAAATATAATAATTTATTATTATTTTTTTAATATTTATAGTTTATTTTTATTATTGTCTATTATTTTCATAAAATTATAAAAGATAAATATCTATTTTTTAATAGTGTTTATATTATGCTTCTAAAATACTTACATATATTAAAAAAAAAAGTGGAAATAGTCATTCTTTTAGATTTCATATGAGATTACAATCTAGACCATTAAGACATGAAACACGAAAGTAACAAATATTAACCATTGAACATTGAGAGCAAGAGTAAAATAAGGAGAATCCTAGTCATACGGTTTGCCCCATACATTAACAAGTCTGAAGTGTTCTTGGGAGAGTCTTATTCATCATCATCTTTAACATTATCTGTGTTAACCACATGAATAGGATAAATACCAAGAGTTAATTGAAGAAATTTGTTGGGGTCAGACTAAATTATATTCCCACCATCATGAGGTGGTGGAGAAGCAAAGTGATGATTAATAGGATGCCACTAGCCTCACTAAAAATGATCTCTTCCAATAGGAGAAGTGGAAGCCTAAGAGTGGGTATCCTGATTGCCACAAGCTAAATGACTACTTCCTCAATGATGCCCTCGAGATGGAGACTTGCCTTGAGAGAAGGTGGGAGTCAAGAAATCCTAGCAATAACACAAGGAGGATCACCTAAGTGATCCAAAGAAACTTGTTTTTGAGCAACCTCAAGTGTAAATTTATTCACTTGCACTTGAATCTATAATAACACAGAACAAATCATAACTTTAATGTGAGAAATTGTGATCAATAGTATAGCAAAAAAATCATAGAATTTATATTTTTCTATAAAACATATATTAGGGATGACAAAATATTTTTGTAGGTTTAGAGAAAGTTGTATAGCCTTGACTCATGCAAGATAAATTCCAAATCCTTCTTTTGAGATGGTGTGAACCAAAAGCTACTAAAAAAATTCAAACAAACAAAGCAAAAGAAAACATTTTTGCTGATCAAGTATTTCTCTTTCATCAGTGAATAAGCTCTTCCAATATAATTGTTAATGCTCTTTTTGGGATGCCCATTTTGTTTCTTCACTTTTATTATTTCTACTAATTGTGAGGTTTCCATTATGGTAAGATATGATAATAATATATGTTCTACTAACATCAATGATAGGACTATGGAAGATAACATATTTATAGTAGAAAATGGTCTCATTCTATATAAAAATAAAATATTCTTAGTTGCTAAATCTAAAATGGAAGAGAATAATTTAAGAGCTTTACATGTTGCATCACTAGCTAGACACCCAAGATCCCACATGAATTGCAAGGAAATAAAAGATAGATTCTTGTTGAAGGGTTTTGAGGAGGATAATTTCAACCACATTAGGGAGTCCCCACATATAGACTCTTATTTCTTGTTTGTACAACTTTTAGTTTTGTATTTATGGCCCAATGAATTAGACTTTATTCTCACTAGAGATTCTAGTTTCACTTATATCCTTGTAGTCTTTTTCCCTAGTTAGAGCTAGTTTTGGTCTCACCTTTGTGATTTTCTCCATATAGTTGAAGTTTTCACTCTCACACGATGTAACCACATTTATTAGAGTTTGTGATGTCAATTTTTTCTCCTTTTTAATATGGTCTTTGTATTGTCTTATCAACATGGTCTTAGTTACAAACCACTCTAAAAGTTCTTAGATTCATATTTGGAAGAATGAAAAATTAAAATTTGAAAGTCTTCAAGTGTTTTATGGAAATGTGGAGTTCCCTTGCATCTTTGTAGGTTTATGCAAACTTTCTCATTGGGCCTACAACCTACAAGGATACAACATTAATTATTGAACTTAAGATCCAAGATGGAAGTGATGCAAACCCAACTTGCTCCCATATTTTTAATATTTTATAATTGTTATATACAAATCTTGCATATGTTTGTGCCCATTGTGTACATGACAGTTAGTTTGTGAGCGCACACTATTTCTTTACAATGCTACAATTTTGTAAAATGCACAACTAATTAGAATTATGGAACTAATGCACATTTTTGTACACTTGCAAACTTGATTTACATTCTCACCTCTCCATTTTGTGAAACTTATACATTTGATTTTAACAAGTTTGTAATATGATATGAAACTATGCACCAATTAAAAAATATAATCATGTTTTCACATTCCAAAGTTTTACAATAAAGAAAAACAAGTGGAAAGGTGGGCTTGATGTGCATGCATGCAAACTCACCTTTCACTTCCACACCATGTTTCTAACCCTTCTAACCTTGCCACCTTACATAGTTCCCATAAAGTGGAATCCCAATACACAGTTTCAAAAGGTGCAAATTGTCAACTTATATCAACATTTTGTATTTCACAATGCTTGCATAGTGATGAGAGAATTCCATGTATATTTTTTCCAAGATCACGTACATGAGCTCCTAAGTTATAAATTATAAGTGGATTTCTAAATCTTATTACTCTACTTTCTTCATTTTTTAGGATCTCAACTCCCATCTATAGGATTTGCATCTATGATGCCCATGTCCATAAAAGCAGCTAAAGCATGAAAACCTAAAGACATTTAATGCACACATGTGAATGAGTCATTTATAAAAATTATTAGCATCTCCTCATTTGCAACTAATCAAATGAATTCTTTTATTTCAATAGCTCTTTGTAGGATATTTGTCTCCTATATAAATTCATGCACACACATTTTTAAAATTTTGATCAAAAATTTATTCACATAGGAACTAACTAACACATCATTTTATTGATTCAAATATTTCCTTCTACACTTCTAGGAACTCACTTGTTCATATTGTTTGCATCGTTTCTATATAGATACTTTTACCTCTAATTTGAATAGTTGAAATCCCACAATCCTCCAAAACCCTCATGTGACATTTGTGCTCATAAGGTTCAAGAAAATAGGAAGTTATCCATGACTTCTTACATTGTTTATCTAATGACAATGAGAGCTATTTTTCTTGAATCAACCAAAAATGGAGTAGTGTGTGTAGGAGTGGTTTAAAAGAATGTGTATGAGTTCTATCCTCAGTAAAAACCTAAGGGAAGTCAAAGGGATTTTAATAATTGGTTGGACTTCTCCAATCTTTTGATGTTCCAATTGTTGCCCCTATCATAGTTTCTCAAGAAGATGCCTCAACCATTGAAGAAATAGAATATATTTCAAATGCTATAAAGCAATGGCTGAATGATTTATGTTGCAAGGGTCAAATATCATTACACATGCTATGGCTCTACATGATAGAATCAGTGGGCTTTCTTACCTAATAAAAAATATTCTAGCTAAATTTAGATAAGAATTGTAGGTTCACATTGATAATATTTTGCAAATCAAAGAAATTATAAAGCTTAGCTTAGAACCTCTTATGTCAAAAGGTATTTCAATAGAACAAATGAATCCTTTATTATAGAATTGTATTAAATCATAAAGTTAAGGATTGAGTTTCTTATGATTTTAAGGTGACCCTCTCTCATGTATTTAAATGGACAAATGAATGCCTTTAAATACAGATATATAGCAACAAATTGTGCAAACATATACTAAATTGATTCAAAAACTAGGAAAAAATAGGTGAAAAAAATTTAAATTTCAAAACTGAGTTGTGGGATTGATTTGAACTCAGGTACATAAGATTGATCTAAATTTAATAACAAAATAAAAAGAAGTTACATTAAGTATATGAAAAATATAAAATTTAAATGGGAAAAAAGGTCCAAGGTCCCATTTATGTGAAAATAATCACCCAACAAAAATCAAAAACAATTTTTCCAAAACAATTAGAATCGGTTTGAACTCTAATATTTTATGTGGAAATATCCACATTCAAAGGATTTAATTCTGGAAAGCAATCATACAATTATTTGAAAGAAAATATTTTATTTGGAAATATCCACTTACAAAGGATTTAATTCTGGAAAGCAATCATATAATTATTTGAAAGAAATTTTTTGTTTGAACTTTATGGAACTGGAGAAGCCACAAGAATGGCGGTTGTGATGTACAGAGGAAAAGCAAATTCGATTGATTAAGCTGCAATACTTGTTTTTACAAGTTCAAAAACTGCTCGTACCATGCGGCAGGATCCACTTATGCGCGCTTGGCACAATCAAGGAAGTACACGCCTGCAATAATATATACACACAATATTATTTGAGCAGCCTTAACAGACTCAACAATAGAGCTCAGAAAATATTATAATTTTCTTACCTTCTCCGACAGCTGAGTCGTTGCATCCAACCAAGTAGTGCCACATTTATCGACCACCCACGCCACCTATGTCAGTGCAGATATTATCACGTTCAACGTAGAAGACCGATTCCGCACTTTGAATTTGTTAACAGACCTTTAATCGCCATTCCATACAAATCAAATTCAAATATGAATGATTTGTATAGAATGGTGATAGAGAACAGTTAACAAAGAAGTTTGACCACCTCTAGATGCAAATACATAAAACTTCATTCCTCGCACTTAATGCTCAATAAAAATCAAAATCTGACCAGAAAAAGTACCCACAAAATTTCTGATCACCAAAACAAGTACAGATTGAGGACATTAACTGAAACTGTCTTCAAGCAATTATGCATGCAACACATTGTACAAAATATCTCTAGCATTGTTATTCAAAAATGTTATACCCTGCTACTAACCCACAACCTTCCAAACCTTAGAATACTTTCAACTAAAAACAAACACTGTAAAGTGAAAAATAACAGAACGATCTCCCGTTCAATCTTGTAAAAACAGTTCAACATTTCAAAATTTACACCCCGCTACTAAACAAAACAGCGAATGAAATAATCTTAAACCCTAATACTCGCAGCATTCCAAACTCTTAACACTCCCAACCTTCCAAACCCTAATTCACTTTCAATGAAAAATAAACACTGTAAAGTTAAAAATGATACAACGATTTTCCGTACAATCACGTTAAAACAGTACCAACATTTCAAAGTCTTTGTAAAATCCCCACTACCATACAAAACAATTAAATCAATAATCAACCTACTCTCAAACCCTAATACACGAAAACCCTTTAAACCCTATCCGATATTCGGATTATTGCAAACCCCAGCTCTCGAACTGATAACTCCGCAATAAATAAATAAATTTCAAAAAAAAACCATATACTCCGCGTAAAATCATTGTACAACATTTGAGATCCAATATAACAGAACGCAACTGAATAAATCACATGCCCTGCAAACACTAATACGTTGGGTTGTATAACAATACCACACAAGCAATCAGTAACCGATTGCTTTCCTATCAATGTAAACCCTAAGAAACAGTTTGCAAAACAGGAAAAATAAATAGAAAGCCTACTGTAAGGAAAAAAAAAGGCAGAACGTGAGAAACTCTGAACACCCACGCTATACTGCATGCAGACGAAGAAATGGTACACTTGCCAAGAACAAGCTCAATTTCTCGCCCTTTGCTTCGAAGCTGTGAGTTCAGATATCAATTGGTGAGGCTAAAACACGATAAGGATATTTATTATGAGTCGGTGGATTTGAAACTAGTTTGCAGAAGATGCCATAAAGCCTTCTGAAATCCGTGGAAAACTGTAAGGTTTGGTAAGCTGGTTAGTGTGAATACCTATAAGATCTCTAAAGAGTAATTTTGATGGTAAACTAGAGTCGTCCCGGCGAGTACCTGCCTATGGTGGTAAACTAATTTCGGTTTTCCTTTTGTCAGTCACTGTCATCGTAACACTCATGGTAAAGTTGTGACTTTTTTTAAAATCCGTCTCCCTCCCCCCCAACCAATTAAATTTGAGATTTTTTTGATTCTGTATCTTCCGTGTACAGTAAGTAACAATCTGAACTGGCAGATACAAGAAAACATTGTGTCATGGCCTTCTGCTCTTGCCATTTATAAGATAAAATAGGTTATTAGCCGATAGGCTATATATAGTGTGAAGTTTTCACATCTCACTCACGCCTGGAAACAAGTTTCCCTGCCGGTAAACTACAGAGTCTAACCGCTTACATAAAAACTTTACGGCAGAAAAAAAAAACTTTACCGTAGAAAAATCAAAACTTATTTATTCATTCAAAATATCTTGCATTTAATATTCCCTTATATCTCCGAATCAAATCCGATTTTGGTATCTTCTAAAATCAAATCTTCCTATTATTAAATATCTACGTCATACACCGACTAAACTGTAGTCGGTGTATGATGTAGATATTTTATAATAGGAATATAGGAAATTCAAATTTTGGTATTGAAGTTGTTAAACTGTGCAAACTCACTGAGGAATATAGGAAAATAACACTGCGAAAGGCGTTACTAAACTCAGTGCAGAGGTTGCTATGTAAGCTTGGAAAATGCCGTTGGAGTGAGTCATAGAATAACTGGTAAAACTATTCTATTTTTTCCTACAGGCTAGCTTTGGAGTTGGGGCATACAAGGAGCTAAGAGACATAGCTTCAAACGGTATATGCATTGTTTTCCATGACATCTGTATATTGTTTCTGTTTTTTCTTTCATGTTGATCTAGAAAAATGCATGCTTTGTCTCCCTTTTGGTTTGCTTTCCTTTTTTGATCTGTAAAACATAGTAGATAAAAGTGTAATTAAGTAGGAAAATTAATATCTAAGTATTGTAGCCATGTCTGCAACTTTTGGACAATAACTCAAAGGATATTCAGATTTAAGGTTTCAATTTCTTGCATATTCTACCGGATAACTTCATTTTAGTTTTGATTTATTAAGCATTTTTTGTTTCTTTAGCGCTTTTACTATTTAATTTCATGTGGCTTGGCCTACCTGGCAGGAGGGTCCACTTGCTATGTAGACAACAGAGGCTGATAAAAGAATGTCTGCCAATCATTCTTAATTGTGAATCATCAGCTTTCCCTTTTTATAGCTTTTGTATGTCACTTGGTATCACTTTCTCTAGTGACTCTTGTAGATGGAAACTTGGAGAGTGTGAAGCTTCAAAGTCATTTGATTGACTTTTAAAAGTTTCACGTTCAATATTTTGTACATGAAAAGCAAGATACAAAAGTTGACTGGAAGAAAATACCTGATCAACACAATACATAGAAGATTCATACACATAGAGACACGAACTAGCAAGCCTTTAAGAGCAGAGAAAATTTACTGGACCATAGTTTACATTGTTGCAGCCACTTGGAAAAATATATGTATATCATAATATGCAAAGGCCCTAACCAAAGAGATCCTATTCGACTAACCCAAAATTTAAATCTGACGAATTCCCTGCTGCAATATTAGTTGTTGCCATTTTGATCCACCCCGGATCATCTAGAAGAGGCTTCTGCTCCCACATGAACTAAACTCAGATTCTCTGAAAACAGACTTAAACAGTGACACCATCTGAAATTATACCTATGCCACCTATTCACATAGAGTACAAATCATATGTGTCCTGTATATTCAATCTATCTATTTGCACCATACTTCATTCTAACCATGATCATCCCACTTGAGACCAAACAAAAAAAGGTTACAAATTCTATTATGGTCATACATAGACCTATATCTACTATTCGATTCCCCTTTAGAAAGTCTTGAAATCGAATTAGCAAAACAAAATTTTGAGAAATCTAGATGATCCAGATTATATTTACAACTTCTCCATAGACAGTTTTTCCTAGCCTATGCTATTGTGGACACACATAACCTGCATCAAAGCTCCCATTTCACACGGTTAGGCAATGGATACTGTTGAATGAAAAAGTTAAAAAACCCTAGATAATTTCAGCGCGTCCCCCTCTCTGTAGCCATATCCCTTACAAAGTGTTGTGGCCCCTGCCATGTCCTTAACAGGCCCATTCCCTTCAAAGTGGTCTCATCAATTTCAGTGTTGCAGCGAATAACTTCACAGGGCCATTCCATTCAAACATCACCAATGCCATAGGCCTAAAATCCTTCAACATCTCCAATAATATGTTTGTTGGGAATTTTCCCTCCAATTTCTCCAGATTGAAGGCCTTGGAGATTTTGGACGCTTACAACAACAATTTAATAGGGTCATTGCCTTCCGAGGTATGCCAGATTTCTAATCTGAGACATCTCCACCTGGTAGGAAACTATTTATCGAGGAGTATACCTCCCAGATATTGTAAGTGGGAACACCTGGAGTACCTCGGAGTACAGGGAAATGAACTCCAAGGGAACATACCTGCAGAACTTGGAAATCTCAGTAAGCTTCGTAAGTTGTATGTAGGCTATGGTAATGACTTTGATGGTGGAATCCCTTCCAAGATAGGGAAGCTAAGTAACCTTTCTATTATGGATATCACAGATAGTGGGTTGTCCGGTCCCATTCCCCCCCAAGCTTGGGAATCTAAAGCATCTCGATACGTTGAAACAGACCTACAAATATGAAAAGACAGGAAGATGCTGTAAGGACACGTTGGGCTTCAGGGACAAATTTTTATTGACACATTACAGTTGCATGTATGATATGCCTACAAAATCACATCTCTTTGAAAGGATATGTGTCAAGCATTATAGTTTTACTGTGCCACGTAAAAGGCATAACCTCTTCTACCATTCTGCAATGTGGTGATAGAGAACCATTTACAGTGTGCCAAAAAGAAATATAATTTTATCAACTTAAAAAATTGCGCACGCCATTAGTCATACGATTTAGTCCTATTGTAGCTCGTAACTTGCATCTTCTTCCTGACAATCTGCCACCACCAGATCTGGGCCCAGTTATGTTGCAAAAAAATATTTTTAATAATTTATAGCCCTAAAAACATGCACTTTCAAGACACAAAACAATTTGCTGTGTATAAGACTCTGAGTCTCAACACAATATGCAAGACCTATTAGGGTGTATCTATCTAGATGGAATATTGTTAAACTTTATGATAATTCTCCAATCTTCATCTCCTTGTCTTCAATTTATTGTAAGTCTGGTATTTTCGATTTAAACCTTTTTGAAAAGAAATTATTATTCTCTGTCTAGAAGTTATTTGTTTTGAATGTTAAATATTTTGAGCTTTGTAATAATATTTATTACTTTTGCAAGGAAATTATTGAGATATAAAATTTACTCTTGTATCTATTTTGTATATTTATTTCTATATTAATAAAAAAAATTATTATAATTTTTGTTTATTGATATAAATATATATTGTTATTTTTTAATAGAATTTACATATAAATTTTATTCATTAGGAATTACTAAAAAAAACTGATATTTTTATTTCACTTTGATATATGCAAATTCGCTACTACTTGTTCAAAAGGAATCTAGTTGTTGAATCATATAAAGTTCAATTTAATTGAGAGCACACTCATATCTAACAACATTGTGTTGCAATGCTTACAAATTTAAAGACTTCAAAAGAGGAGCTTAAAAAAAACATCACTCTAATTTCACTTTAGCAGATGCAAGTTGACTACTCGGTTACATGAATTTAATTGTTTCAATTTGTACATAGACAATATATTATTTTGTTTTTCATTTTCTGCAAGACATCCACAATAGTTATAAAATCTAATTATACATATTTGTATTTAAATATAATGAATTATGTAATGTTCAAATTCATTATTGTTTTACCTTTACATTCATATCCACATTTCATTTTTGCAAGACATCCACAATAGTTATATAATCTAATTATACATATTTGTATTTAAATATAATGAATTATGTAATGTTCAAATTCATTATTGTTTTACCTTTACATTCATATCCATGTATTCCTTGAACCTCTTATGGGTGCAAGTGCTAGACTATTCATTTAATGGGAGGAGACAGAGTACTGAAACTAATTCCATTGAATGTTGGTCCAATAAAATGCAAAATAAATATATTTGATTGACTATTCATTTAATTAGATTTTGTTTGCTACTGTGAAATCTTGAAGAGTTTGATGGGTTGATTTGCTGTACTACTACAGATAACTGGGATTGTCAATAGAGTGCATGTTTCCTATTGAAGCCATTTATGATCTTGGGTTTGGTTTTTAGATATTAGAAGTTTCTTTGATGACTTGTTTTGTTCTTTGTTAAAGTCTCATTGAAGTATTCAGGCATCTTTTCTCTTGACATGCAGACCCGATTCCTTCCTCACCACGAATACTAATGCACCATGAAATTGTTAAGAAAATTTCTTCACTCATAGAGAATAGAAAATAAAGCCACATAAATTAAAGTTGTTCTCTATATTCTTTAGAAAATATACACCGTCCATTATGTTGATAGTTTCCCTCTCTTGCGACTTCAGGAAAGTTGAAGCTTGAGAAAAAAAAAATATATCCTCACACCATTCTTGCAGAGTGCATTCACAATACCTAGCAGCCTAAATAGAAATTGAAATTTTTAGCATGGCTCACCATCTGCAAGGCAGTCAAGGCTTCATCTTCTTTAATACCCCAGACTAGTCACCCTCCAACTATCACTTCAATCTATTCATAATGAAAAAAAAGTAGAACAAAAAATTCTTGAAGCCTTCAATTGAACAAAATATTGCATGGTGATGAGAACAAGGAAATACAAACCAACGTGGAGTATACTACTAAACAAAACATGGTTGTCATGCAGCTACTAGGTGTTTGCTTCGTGTGGGTCCTATTAATTAGCTTGATGTGGAATGTTATAATATCCTCTTCATAAATTTTGGTGGTTCTTGTTTTAAGTTTTCCCCTCCACATAGCACTTTCTTAGCTTGCATTCAAACATTCTACAGGTGCAAATGGACAAAAAAATGGGTCCTACCGTAGAGCCTTGGTATGATTGGAGCTAGTTGGTACCAACCACTAATGGTGTTCACTTATTTCTATTGAATTTGTATGCTCTAGAATTTTTCTACCACTCTTTTCCACTTTAAGGTTTTTTAATTCCTCAAAGGTTGTCTCAGAGTGTTTTCTCATTCTCTCTTCTTAAGCATAGTCACCATGAAACATGGGATACAACTTGTTCACGCTTCCCAAACTATTTTGGTGCAAGATTGCTTGATGCATGCAATCCTGTAAGCTTCATATTATTTATTTCAAAATGAATTTTTTCTCTATGTTAGATAGAAAATTTGTTAAATGGTTCTCAAATTCCTCTTTTTAATAGAGTGAGATTTGAAGAGCATGCTAAATAGAAAATTAGGGAACAACATAGATTACTATTTATGGAAAATGTACTTGATGTTCAATATAAAAATAAAGTATCTTAAGAATATTTAGGATGATATTTTCTTATTAATATTTTGCTATCTATTAGTTTCATAGAATCAATGACACACCTACCATGTTCTGTGAAACCACTAATTTCATTCTAACTTTTCAGTTATTTATAATTTTAAAATAAAAGAATTCATAATTTGATTATAAAAGGGAAGGTAGTGAGAATGCAATTTTCACAGTATCATAAGACTTGTCATACATTAGGCATGGTGAATATGAATTAGAGCCCTCTAGTGAGAAGACAAAATCAATCCATCGAGCATATCTTCTAGTTGAAATATTTATGGATAATTTCATTTAGATTATTTAACTACTCAAAAAGAGTTAGTAGGGAAAGAGAACCAATCAACAATAGATATGAATTTAAGTAGTACAAACAAAATTCAAAGCAAGCTACCATTTCCATGTTAGCCTCGAAGATAATAGCTGATTGTATTCAATAGAGATTTAGTTCTTTGGTAAAAGGTTATGGAAAAATAGATCACTATAATAAAAATGGAGGTTTGTTAAATTTGTGTGTGCTATGTGAACATTACTATATATTTTGAGTTGTAGATTAAAATTGTGTGTTTTAAGGTAAGCAAGAGAGGGGAGTTCATGTTAGCATTCACCGTTTCTGAATTTCTAAGCAAGCTAGCTATTTCTATATTATCTAGAGTGATAGTATTTGATTGCAACTAAACCAAAATGTGTTACCTTTTTAAGGAATATTAAGGAAGACAACACACTATATTTCTAAGTGCTTTATTTCCAATCAAAATTCAATCAAATCCCTCAATAATTTTTTTGGATCATGTCCAATAAATATAAAATCCTAGAAAAAGAAATTACAACTTATGTTGATGAAGTGCTTTGATTTCAATCACATGTTAATTTTTGTCTTCAATAAGAAAGAGATTCCTATCTATTTGTTGGCATAATGTTTGGGTTTGACATGTTTTTCATATCTATATTTTCTTAAATGGACCTTACTAAAGAAATCAAGTTATATAATTTTCTATCGGCGTAACCCTTGCACCCCCTCTGGTGAAAGTTCTAGTAGGATGATTTTATTATTGTTAATTATTTCCATTCAAAGCCACATAGGTGGAAAGAGAGGGGGTTCTCACAATACTAGCAACTACACAACCCACTAGATATTGGTGCAATAGGAAAAAATAACAATATTGGCTTTCTTTTAGTTCAATAAATTAGATATGGAAGTGATTAAAGGGTTGGCACATTATTAAAATAAATAGTTTTGACAAATCCTTAGTTTTAAAAAAATACTTTTGAGTGTCCCTATTACTTTCATTTCCATATGGACTTAGAATAAGAAGTGGAATTGTTGTTAGATAATATAAAACCTCTAGGCAACAACACAATAGTACTCATATCTTAGAACAAAAAAATTATACATCATGGGTTCTTAGGCAAATATTTTATTGAATGGTTGACACATAACTCATGAAACATATTATAACCTTCTTGATCATGTTTGAACAATTGGATCCAAAGGAAATTAATGATGTTACTTCCATTGGCAAAACTTCAACCTTAGTATAATATTAACCAATGATGCACCATAAACAAATTTAGGCCTTAACAACCTCTTAGCGATGTACATGTAACTGGATCTGAAGGTGATTACATGTCTAGCACAACACCATGAGCATAATAATGATAGAAATACTTTTAGGTATCATACCTTGTTAATATTATCCAAATATAAATTTTGTAAAAATTAAAGCCCTTTGTCAGTGACACCTACTAGCATGTGCTCATATTAGTAAAAATTAAGGAGAAGCATCCACCATGAATAATAAATTTCAACTATCATAGCCTAAGTAAGGTTAAGAAAAAACAACATGAAATATAAAAGTATGAAGATATCCTAAATCATGTTTTAATGAACATAAACAAATAGGGGAACAATAAGGATTGATAAGGAATGAAAATAAAACATAGATGATATCTCTATCAATTCTTAGGAATTAATAATTGTTATAGATAGGAGATAAGGAAAATGGGATAAAAGACAATAAGCATAAAAATTGAAATTGTAGTGTAAAAAATTAAACTATAACTACACTTCATAGTTCTAAAATTATTGTTAAGAATGTCAACAAATAAAATAAATTCCAAAGGAATTAAAGGTATTCATCTTGTTAAGCTACATTACATACCCATTTCAATACCTTTGTACAATATTATTCACTACAATTATCATTATATATTTTGATTGAAGAGTGTTGGCTCTATTTTCTTCATTCTAATTGTGGTAGAATCCTTCTCTTATGAATTTGAAAGAGGTATAGAAGGAAGAAAAAAATCATGCTATACATTTAAGAGACTATATACATTAATTTATTTTGTTAGTAACATTTTTATCAATAGAGAAAAGTCACAATGGTTCTATCATAGAATCCAAGGATAAACAATTTAGGCAAATGAACATCTAGTAACTTGTAGAAACACACTAGTATCTTGTTATTTATTATCCCTATAACCTATTTTTCATCACGAACATCAAGAGCAACAGACATCAAATATCAGTTGCACTGCATCCATGATACAATAGAAAGATTGAGATTAGGCAACAGGGCAGAGAAGTTTGTGATTTCATGGAACTATGCAACATGTATCTTGTGAAATACACAAAGAAATATGTGTTTCTTTATTGCATATTTCTGTCAATGTTTAACAAAACTTATGTATTCAAATAAAAAAGATCCTTCAAATGCAGATATTATAAAAAAAAAAAATTAAAACTTAAGATTACTATACTACAAAATTTTGTTGTCCCTATTTTCCATTCTAGTACAGTAGGGTTTTTTATTTCAGTTATTCTACCTTAGATGATTCCTCTGGCATAGGAATTTGAACCAAGATCAAGATTCTCCAACTAGGATGTAGCAAGGTCAAAACAAACCAATCAATATCATTCTCTAATGGAGGATAACAAATTTGATCTCTACTTGGATCTTGCTCTAGCTTGTTCCTCAATTCTTAGGCTGCTCAAATTCCTAATGCTTTTTTGTATTTTCTAGTTGAGATTGATACTTGATGATATGCGGGAGATACATAATCAAAAAATATCAAATTTAATTGGCTGTGATTGGTAGTTGGGTAGGAGATAGATTCTTTTTAAAGTTACAACCTAACCATGATTGTAATGGTGACAATGACTAACAAGCAAAAAATGAAAATCGAAGATAAAATTTTGATCAGGTCAAAGCTTAGTGTGTGCTCTTTAAGCCCAGCCTTTATGGTGTCATGGTAATTATTATGTGTTTTTGTTCTCAACAAATATCTCCTCATTACATTTCTCATGGGGAATCACACATCATGGAGCTATCTGTGAGTTCTTTAACATGTACTTGTTGTCTTGAGGATAACACCCTTAAGCTAAGTGTGAAACTCAACTATCCTATGAAGTTACATTGGATCATCTTCAAGTTGTGGGTTGCCTATGGTGAAGATGAACCACTAGAGTGGGATGGTTCCCTTGATGGACCTCCTAAAAGCTTGTTGGTTTCATAGGAAAAGGATAGAAAACTAAATTTTAAGTTTAAACTTGACCTAGGAGGTGATGCACCAATGATAAAAGACTTCGTACTTGTTTTCCTAACTCATAATTTCTCTCAAAAACTGCTTTATTCTTCACACAACTCAATTATTTCAAACTAATTCAAAAAAAATTCAAAGGGAGGTTATGTTTCAAGTTTTGTTGAAGGAAAACTATGTTTTTCACAGCTACAAGTATTGGAAAATAGCTAACACAACCTATGACCTATATGGGTTTTTCTTATTCTATAAAGAAATGCATTGCTATGAGACATAATTCGGGTATTAACATTTATAATCACAAAAATTAGATCAAAATCATTTACAAATGCGCTTAACACAAGAAAATTAAGCAGGAAAACATGCTAATTTTTATTGATAAAAGGAGTTTTTGCTTGTACAATATTTGAAAATACTAAAAAACTACAAAAGTTGCTACTCTATATGAAACTATCTCAAGGTGAGTTACAATCTCTTTATTTTGCATAAGGAAAAAAGAAAGCAAAGAAAGAACTAATTGAAAAGAGTTGAAAGATTTATGTCTTATAGAAAACTCTTCAGCTAAAAGAGGTTGCACCTAATGGAAGACGTTGAGTGTGCATGGAGAGTTGAAGTAGATGTGAACTAAAAACAACATCATGCAAACCTCTATGAAGAAAAGCTAACTTAACCTCTTTTACTTGTTAACCTTTGCATGTTCCTTAAAATATTCTTCAACTGAAATTGAACTATCCTATTTAAAAAGCATGAAGATGATTTGAAAAGTTGTCCCAAAATGCTTTGCATGGAGTTTCCAACTTGTTGGGCATATAAGGAAAAATGCCTTAATTTTAGGCCTCCAAACTACCCCAGATTGCATAAATTTAGCTTCAAACTCCTACCAACTCACATTATACTCATGTGGGCTTCTAAATGAGGAAAAAACTACCTTAAAGTGCACCAAAACTAAATTTTAAGACCACTTAATTCCTCTCATCTTGAAAAAACTCATGCATGATGATGGGTGTGTGAGTTACTTGTAGATAACTAGGCTTGTAAATGACTCATGCTCTCACATATGACTATGGAATGGTTGTCGTTTACATTGGTTGATGACTATTTTTATCCTTCATCAACTAGCATGGTTGTTTGGAATTGATTGGTAACTTTGACTATCCTCATTCGTAGACATGCCCTTTTTAAGTGGTGCAACCTTTTTTTTCTGCCCTTTTGATCATTACTCTATATTGGATTGAGGACATGTCATAAATTTCACTATTATTATGGCTCTTGCATATAAATAATCCATACCTACCAACTTAGAAGGAAATTAAAAAAATTACAAATGTAGATTTCATGCATAGATTAAGACCTATAATAGAGCGAATATAAAACCCTTATTAAGATGATAGTAGGATGTTATTGTATTTCTAACTAGAAAAACTAGAAATATAAATTTTCTACAGGTCACTCTATCCAATAAATCTATTATTAATGGAAACATTTAACTACATTAGATAATTGATATTATTTCCATGGTTTTTTGTTTCTAAACCATATATCAAAAATAAAATATCATATCATATTTTATTTATAGTTAGACATTGTTATTTTAAGACTTCTTTTCTACTATACTTTTACGCATTATTTTTTAAATCAATGGCTTGAATAGCATTGTAATATTTTTTTCTTCTCAATATTTTTCTTAATGTGATAGTAGATCATAATTAATTTTCATTCTCATGTCTACTATTGATTATCATTAACACTACTAATAATTGAATTTATACATATCAAATTATTAGAGAACAAATTTAAAATTTAAGCTTGAGCCACTTTTGTAGTCTCTAAAATTTCCACACAAAAGACACAATGACTTATGTTTTCCTCTAAACATCTCAACACAAAAGGTGTGATAAATTTTTGAGAATTAAAAATTCAAATCCATAAATAAACTTAGTTAAGAAAATAAAATAAAATAAAGAATCGATAAAACTTGATTAACAACTTGTTGGTTGTTACAAGGAGAGGGTGTATCAAAGCACCTAATTTTATTTGAGTGTTGGATCAGAAAGCTACCTTATGAATGCATGGACGTTTTTCTTCTTTGGTGGCATTTCACCATCCATTTCCATCTTGTCCTTTTTCCCTTCCCTTAAAACAAAGCAACTAACACTCTTTCTAGGTGGCACATAAATGGTACAAGAGAAGTCTAGAAAAATTGGGAAATAAATATTCAGGAAGGGATATAAGATCAAGGTTCTTGATGGTATTAATGCTTCAACCAACTAGAATCACAATTTTTTTGAACACTTGGGGCATTTTTTTGTCAACTAGATTTTTAGAAAACTCCAAATGGTAGTTTATCTACCAAATTAAGTTATGACAATACCTTAAGCTACTAAATATTATATATTTGCCCAAGAATATACTAGATTATAATTAATGAAATATAACTATTTCCCCTAAGAACCACATGCCTTCCAAGAATATTCAAATAGAATGCTTAGCTATTGTCATAAATATTTATCTTTCTATCCATTATGCACAATGCTAAATTTTGTATTTAATAATTGTTCGAATTTATATTATATAGATTTCAAAAAAATATCACAACCTTTGTAATCCTATCCAATTTGAATAAACCACAAAATCACTTCAAAATTTATGATATTACATATAAAGCTTAGAAAGGACTAACAATATTTGTTCTATCTATAAATTGGGATTCATACAATCTAAAAAATGAGAACACATAAAACAACAATTTGAACACACATAGTTGGTCCTTCTTATCACAATATAAAATGAGACTCTATTACACTTTGGGTAAAATCAGAAGTTGGCATTTTACGAGAGGAAGTTTCAGCCAAAACAAAAAAAATTGTACAAAACACATATGTGTTTTCAAAAATGCATACACATTACGGATCAGTATTTGAGCCAAATAAATGATGTGTGTGTTCCGCATCTGATGCCGCAAAACACCGTGCATTTCTTAGATGTGTTTATTTTTAAATTAGTGGCTTTATTCATTTTAACTGCAAGTTTGTTTGCATGGATTGAGAAGAGACCGAGATCGCCTATACGTTTCAAAGGCTCTGATCAAAGAAAATTTTGCTACCATATCCTCCCTAAACACAACAGCCCGGCGACCCCGGGTTGGTTGAATTCTCTTTTTCTTTTCTTGTGTTTTTGTTTTACCTTAATTTGGTATTTAGTTTTGTTGTTTAGTTTTCTTTTGTTCAATATTTTAGTTTTTAAATTGCATTTAAAAAACCAAAAACATCAACGAAACAAAAGAAGTCAAATTGTAAATCGAAAAATAAAAACTAAACCTAAATTGGACACATTTTTAAAACTTAGAAATCAAAACCCTAGAAACCCTAGGTTCCAAAAAATATAGGTCCCTAAAAACTAATTTACCCAAGTTAATCCTTGGACCTAAACCCTAAAACGTAAACCTAAAACCCTATTTACCCTAAACATAAACCTAAAACCCTAATAGTTCACATAATTTTAGAAGTATCTAGGGAATGTTACCTAGATTCGGGGCAGTTTTCATTGAGATTGAGATTGAGATTGAGGCTACGAATAATTCACATTAGGATTTTTCAGTTATTGCTACACTTCAATGACCAATTTATAAAACATCCTTATCACATTGTGTAGTGTCATAAATTAGGGCTCCTTGGAGGTTTCTTACATTTTTTATTTGACATATAGATATGTTGAAATCATGTCATCAAATCTCTAAATCTAAACCCTAAACCCCAAAGCATTCATTTTGTTGTAGGACCTTAAAATGAAAAATCGATGTCTTAAGGGTCCTAATATGACATTTCTTAAGGGGATCAAACAAGTCCTCAAAATTTGGTGAGATAGAGCTCAAGCTCATCTTTATTTATTTTGTACATTGCAATTAGGTCACTAGCATATATCTATGTCCCTTTTGAACATGTATTCTATTAATTTTGTATTCTTATCTTTAGTATTCTTTGAAAACAATGAATGGGATTATGAATTAATGTTAACTTGTTTTAATACATGTATTCAAAATTGATATACCTTAGCTCTATAGATATACTCTTGTTGGGAAACAAGAGCTATCTCAATCAAATGTTCCACAAGAAAATGTTGCTCACTAACTTGGAAGTCCATTATTTCAAGGGACACCCAAACTTCACCCTAAGTTCCCCAAACCCTAAATTCTAAACTCTAAAATCTAAACCCTAAACCCTAAAGCATTTGTTTTGTCATAGGACCTTAAAATGAAATTTGGTTGCCTTAGGCAACTCCACCAAGTTTTATTCCCTTAAGCCATGGAACATTTTATTCTAGGACCTTACTAGAATGTATAGATCCCCTTAAGCCATCCCATCACCCTAAATCGTAAATTGATGTCTTAAGGGGTCCTAATAAGACATTTCTTAAGGGGATCAAACAAGTTCTCAAAATTTGGTGAATAGAGCTCAAGCTCATCTTTGTTTATTTTGTACATTGCAATTAGGTCACTACCATATATCTATGTGTCCCTTTGAACATGTATTCTATTAATTTTTCATTCTTATCTTTAGTATTCTTTGAAAACAATGAATGGGATTATGAATTAATGTTAACTTGTTAAATTTATAATTTCTTCTTAACTACTTTGTCCCACTATAGAGAACTTGTGTCTCTTATCATGAAATTTGAAAATTTAGATAAATCAATTTATGTCATCAGATTTTTAAATTAAATTCTATGTCATACTTGATTAATTTACATGTATTCTTTTTCAATATACCTTAGCTCTATAGATATACTCTTGTTGGGAAACAACCACACCTATGAGTAAACTTCCCCTCGCCCCAAAAGATAAAGCTCTAGACCCATAAAAACTTAGAAGAATAAATTACTTATTGATGAATTAGTTAATTAATTATAGGCTTGATATTTATGAGCTCCATTGAGCACCCTTGTCTAGAACAATAATCCTAATATATAAATAGAATCTAGTATAATTTTTACTTGAATTAAACTACATGGTTTTCATCATTTACCCATTTTGACACTCATTCTTGAGTTGTTCATAACCTAAATTAGCTTAGGGACCTTTCCTTCTCTTTTTCCACCTTTATATATGTAATAGGAGGCACTCTAAACAACCCCTAACCTCCTATTTTAACACCCAATTTGACAAATCAAGGTTACATATCTACATGTGTCTTATTTTTCATTATTTAGTCCTTTACCTTAATCTTAAGTCTATACCTTGATGGTGATTTATTTAAATAAATCTTAATTCTTTACCTTAATCCATGTGGTTTTATTTATTTTTAAATAAATCAATTAATGTATAGATCATCAAATTTGGCTATAGTTTAATTATCAAGTGATATCTAAAAATAAGTTTATGGGGCCTTCTTTTAGGAGATTCACTTAATAAACCAATGACATAGTGCATGCATTTGAATAGGGTTCTAATAAAACCCCCTAATTTCATTTCTACCCTTCATATTAACAACCACACACTAGACTCAATTTAATGTGTGTACATGCTATGGATTTTTGATGTTATGGATTTTTTAATGTTATAAATCAAATGGTCTTTAAATGAAATGTATTTTGAATTTGTACACATTCAATGTGATTTTTAAATAGCTTTCAAATTGTGTGCATTATTTAATTAGTTTATTGATATATTTTTTTTTATTGTTTAACATGCAGTTGCCATTTAATTGCTCTCATGGATCCAGAATTTAATTTAGAGGATTTTATACCTGATCCGCAAATTCATCTAGATCCACCACCAGAACAAAACCCCACACCTCCAGACTCTCCACCGCATAACCCCCCACCCCCTTTAGTAGATGAGGATCAATTAAGAGAGAGCATCTGAGCAAACCTTAGTGTGATTCAAGCAAATATAGATCTAATAAAAAATGAGCCTAGAATCCCTCCCCATCTGGCATGGTTTGCATCTACGATGCAAACTATTGTTGATTTTGTTCAATCCATTGATGCGAACCTAGATAGGTTCCATCAATGGAGAGAAGAGAGGAGACAATTCTATGCATATGGATTGTCCTACAAAGAAATTAGTGACCTTAAAATTACCAAACAATCCATGTGCCAATATTTTATTAACCCCCAAACAAACCAACCAATTCCTCCAACCAAAAAATGAATTACAATTTTATGGTGTAGGCACCTACAGATAGCTGCACATTTTTGGGATAGATAGTGGATGGTGTTTGATAATCCACCACATGGCAACTATGAGGTGTCCCTATACTTTTTGAGAAAGTTATGGGTTGAGTTTTAGTTGGGTAGAAAACCCAACTATTTTGATATGAGGTCATTTTAGGGAGTTGGGTGTGGCATGCCCCAACATAGACTAGGAGCATGTGTCGATCCTCAGTGACGTGCTTTGATTTCTCTTATTGTTCCTCCACCTTCTCCTAGTGTTCCCACTACATTTCAGCAACAGACCATGTTATCGACATTAGGAGCATTGAGTTCACTTTCAGGACATCTCACTCATCAGACTGCACACACAGCGACTGAAGTGGCCAATAGAGAGCATGGAGGCTTGGGCTATAGGGATACTCAGGAATCCACTTCAGGTGACCCACATGCATCTAGGATGGATTCATACATGAGTTTACTATATGAGGATCATCCTACACAGGTATGTTCATCTTTTGAACTTAAATTCAATTCAAGTTTGAAATGTGAAAAATTCATATAAATAATAACATCAAATTATATATATAATATAATATTGATTCAATAAGTGTTTGGTGTAGATGCATGATCACAGGATGCCTGAAACTCAATATGATCGTCGTGTCTATATGTCAAGTGTTGTAGATATGGGCTCACCTTTTGGATAGGTACTTGAACCAATATATATTAAATAATTTGTGTGGATATATCTAATTTTTAATTTGAATTTGTGCACATGTGTGAATTGATATAATATTTAATATTATATCTAGATGCAGGTAGGTCATACGATACCTAGTACTGACCAACCACAAGTTGTGGTGAGCACTCCTAAGACATCATCAGCTCAGGTGCGTGCTTTTAAAATTTTGTTAATTTTAAATTAAATACACATCATAGATCTAATTTAATTTGTTCATTTACATACATGTGTGAATGATCTATACAAACTGTTGTACATCTATACATGCAGGGATTTCATGAGATACCCATGGTGGGCGCACTTGAGATGTCGTCAGCATTTATGCATGGGAAATCTCAGGTGCATGATCATGAGGTCATATCATTCGAGGTTGTAAACTTTACTAAATCTCCTATACAATTTTTACAGACCTTTTAAATATATATATATATTCAAGGTTTTAACATGTTCTTTGTTTTAAATGAATATGCAAAATATAGTAGATCAGGCTTTTGGATCTTCTCAATTGACATTTATGCTACCCGTTGAACAAAATGTGCTAGTAGATTCACATGATCATATGGTAATTTATGCATACCAAAAATCATTTTTGTTGTATTTACTAGATATATTTAATTAAATTTATTTTTATCTAAAATTTTATATTTTCAAGTTTAAATATGTTTAATTATATCAAAATTTATAAATAACTTTAAATCTAATTCAAGTTTCTTGTACTCTTTTCCAGCATGATGCAGGTACATCTAGTCATCATGGAACAAAGAGGAGACTTGATATGACCAATTAGCCTGATAGTTACATGGTTTTAAATTTTATGGACTACATATCTCTAGAGTTTTATTTAAATATATGGGTTGGACTTGACATATACATCTTGACATATAAATTTTATGGACTATTTATCTCTAGTTTTATTTTGAACATGTGTTATTATCATATTTGTGTTTATTTATATCAGTTGACTTTAATACATGATGATTATATATGCAATCAATTCTGATTGTGTTACGTTCATATAGAGATACTCGAGGAATCCACTTGGTGACCAGGATACATCTAGGATGAGTCATACATGAGTTTACTATATGAGGATCATCCTACCACAATTATGTTCATCTTTTGAACTTAAATTTAATTCAAGTTTGAAATATGAAAATTTCATATAAATAATAACATCAAATTATATATATAATATAATATTGATTCAATAAGTGTTTGGTGTAGATGCATGATCACACGATGCCTGAAACTCAATATGATTGTTGTGTCTATATGTCAAGTGTTGTAGATATGGGCTCACCTTTTGGATAGGTACTTGAACCAATATATATTAAATAATTTTTGTGGATATATCTAATTTTTAATTTGATTTTGTGCACATGTGTGAATTGATATAATATAATATTATATCTAGATGCAAGGAGGCCATACGATACCTAGTACTAACCAACCACAAGTGGTGGTGAGCGCTCCTAAGACATCATTAGCTCAGGTGCGTGCTTTTAAAATTTTGTTAAGTTTAAATTAAATACACATCATAAATCTAATTTATTTTTTTCATTTACATACACATGTGTGAATGATCTATACAAACTGTTGTACATCTATACATGCAAGGATTTCATGAGATACCCATGGCAGGCGCACTTGAGACGTCGTCAGCATTTATGCATGGGAAATATCAGGTGTGTGATCATGAGGTCATATCATTCAAGGTTGTAAACTTTACTAAATCTCCTATACAATTTTTACAAACCTTTTAAATATCTATAATATATATATATTCAAGGTTTTAACATATTGTTTTTTTTATATGAATATGCAGGATATAGTAGATCGGGCATTTGGATCTTCTCAATTGACAATCATACTACCCGTTGAACAAAATGTGCTAGTAGATTCACATGATCATATGGTAATTTATGCATACCAAAAATCATTTTTGTTGTATTTACTAGATATATTTAATTAAATTTATTTTTATCTAAAAGTTTATATTTTCAAGTTTAAATATGTTTAATTATATCAAAATTTCTAAATAACTTGAAATCTAATTTCAAGTTTCATGTACTCTTTTCCAGCATGATGTAGGTACATCTAGTTGACATGGAACAAAGAGGAGACTTGATATGACCAATCGGCCTAATAGTTAGATGGTTTTAAATTTTATGGACTATAGATCTCTAGAGTTTTATTTAAATATATGTGTTGGACTTGACATATACATCTTGACATATAAATTTTATGGACTATCTATCTCTAGTTTTATTTTGAACATGTTATTATCATATTTGTGTTTATTTATATTAGTTGACTTTAATACATGATGATTATATATGCAATCAATTATGATCGTGTTATGTTCATTTTGATGATTATATGCTCTCATGTATGTATAGATATAAATTATCTAATTTTCAAGTAATACATGCACTATATAAATTATTATCTAGAATCAAATTTC
>VDFB02268827.1:0-18068 GCA_007258455.2 Sequoia sempervirens | reverse complement strand
GGGCATCAAGTTAACTCCAACTACATTTAATGCCTTCTTGAGTTGACTTGGAAAGAGGCATCAAATCAACTTCAAGTATCATAAATGTCAAATGGAGGGTAGGACGTCCCAACTAGGTGTCTAACACCTCATCATCTTGAGTCAACAACTCCTTTGACCAGTCATTGACTTTTTCTACCTCTTGCAAACTGCTTTTGATATTTGATCTTTGTAGTTGCGCCATCCAGCTTGGTGACATGGAATGTGGAAGATAGTGTGGTAGTAACCGATGGCGGCTCTGTGTTTAGAATGACTACCTTCTATATTTGGCTATCCGTTGAATGGTGATGTCATTAACGCCTTCCAAGGCGTCCATCTTGACTATGGGCTTCACTTGATGTATGTTTATGTCGAGTGTTTTCAGAAAGTCGTGAAGTAGGACCATTTTGGTCTTGATTTCAACCTGAGAGTACTATATTCTGAAAAACTCGATCGTTGAATGTAAACATGGATATGTTCAGAAAACTTTCGAAAACCCCTAAAAATAGCCACCTGCCGAGAAGTATTTTTTTGGAAAAAATCTGGCACATGGGTTTTGTTCATGCTTCAATGTTGAACAAACCCAGTTCCTTAAATTTTTTATTCTGAGACTTTTCCGAAAAAATCCCTAAAAATAGGGGCAACAAGTTTGTTGATTCTAGAAAATTTGAAGAGGTGGGTTTCACTGGAAAATTATGCTAATCATACCCAGTTGGCCAGATCTGTGATAGCCTACTATTTTCTGTGACATGCAAAAAATTTAAGACAGAAGAGAGGAAGTAGACAAGAGGAAGATTGGAAGTTATTGTTACCTTCTTGGAAAAAATATTCTATTGGATGCAACCTCTGAGAAGAAAAACCTTTATGTCACTGATCTTCGAAAAATCACTAAGAACGGTCAAAACCTCCTTTAGATCTTGGAAAAACATCCTTGGAGAGCAAATGGCTGTTCTTGAGCTCCAACCTACAAAGACAAACAATGAATAATGATGTCCAAGCTTGATACATAGTGATTGATGCCTGAATGCATCAAGTATGGGCAACAACTCATGATTGAAGACTGATTTGGCCTAATCTGGAGTTCTAACAACTGATTTCCACTGATTGTGGGTTGTTTGGGCCAAGTTTGCCTCCAAAATCTCTAACTCAAGTCAACAAACTTCTCTTTGACTTTTTAGGCATCCTTCTTGAGTTTGAACATTTTTTATCATTTTTTCATGCTGAATGACCTCTATTTGATCCTCGTTCTAGATTGATTTCCTTGTCGGATTCCCGTGCTAACAGCTTCGTTGTTGAGATTGACCCAAATGGTGAAGGTCATCCTAGAGAACTCATAGACTTTTCACACATCGCCCATTCAAGATGGGGACCCCTAAACTTTTTGCTCCGCTCCGCCTTTTGGCTCGGGTTTTCTCTCTCTCGCTGTCTCTTTTCCTCGTGTCCGGTCTTCGCCAGTCGCTCTCGCCGCTGAGTTTATGAACCCACTCAAGTCCAAAAATTAGGTTTCAACGCTTTCTCGCCAAATAAAGTCAAGTTTCTGAAGAATAATATTCCCGACGACCTAAGACAAGTGTTAGAAACACCAGAGGAAAATTCGAATTCTTGAAGTGGAGAGTGGAGTTTGCATCAAGCAAATTAACTTCTTCTAGAATTTAATTTAGCCATAAATGGAGAAGTTTTCAATTTGTTTTCACACCGAGAAGGCGACTTGCTCAAGAAAGGACGCACTTGCAAGTTGCTGAGTATCCAAATCTGCATTTGAAGAGGTACGCCTTAAGTTGCTTGTGCTAAGAGTTGAAGGAAGGACATCAAGTAAGTTGCTGAGAAGTACGCCCTTGCTGATCAAAAAAAGTTTTTGTTGAAGTCCAGAGTTGCTTGTGCTAGAGGTACGATTTTGCCAGTTTAGTTCATTGCTGGAGTTGAAGTTGCCAATTGAAGGAGGACGCCTTGAAGTGAATTGAATTGTTGAGAACTTAAAAGGCACGAACTTGCTAGTTTGCTGATTGCTGATTGCTGATACAAGGTTACGAAGTTCAAATTGCTGATTAAGGATAGTGAAGTGAAGCCATCAAAGTCTACTTAGAAATCTGTTCTAAGTATTGAAATTCAAGAGAGAAGCTGAGGTTTGCAAACACGAGAGTTATTGCAGCTTCTAGAATTCGACTGCAGCCCCTATACAATGCCTTATTTTATTAAATTTAAATTGCTAATGAATGTTTGTTATGTTGCAGATGGCTGCAGCAAGGAATACCGGAAAGGACAATGGTGCCTCAAGACAAGCAGTGATCAAGAAGCTGAGTAAAACATTCATGCCGGAGTCGAAGTTTATTTCAAAGCTGGGCAAGTTGACAGACACTAACCTGGGCTCCGTCAACCAGGAGACCTTCAAGAACAGGATGTTTGGAATTGGTAGTCATCGGGCTTCAGTCACTTCACACAACATCCTCCAAAGTGGACTATATGCAGCTGCTGGTTTCCTGCCAGCTATACAGTGTTCGGAGCTGATAATGGAGTGCGCTAATTGCTACGAGAAGGAACACCGGTCGATCATGTCACCTGATGGCCAAGTGCTTGCCAATCTTACTCCGGCAGCCATTGGTGAAGCTTTCGGGATCCCGGTGCATAGGAATATGATTTACAAATCCAGAGAACGGGCTGAGCGAATGTATGCTTCTGCTTTTGAGCGATGCATGGATACAATTAATACCCACTGGATGAGCACTCCCAAGCCTTCTCGAACGAAGTTGCCCAAGCAGATCATAGCGGATGACTTGAAGCAAGAATACTGTGATCTCATCATGATGCTGAGCAGGGTTGGAGGTTGCCCACAATCATTTATTTTTGAACCCTGGATGTTTTACTACATCAACCTGGTGCTAGAAGGAAAAGATTACGTCAATTGGGCTGCGATGATCAGTGACAACTTGCACGAGCAGCTCCTAAGCTTGAGGAGAACGAAGACATTTTACATGAGCTCCTATGTCATTTATATGTTGGCACGGAAGACGAAGTATAGGGGGATATCTTACAAAGAACCTGTTGGATGCGGCTCTCATCAGTTCAAAATCTATGATGCCTGTCCACAGTTGCACCTGTCAAGCACAACCCACTACAAGCGTGTCAACGACTCATTCACCATGTACATCACGAGGCTGCTGCAGGAGCGATTGCAACACAGAATCTCGAAGGAAGCCCAGGAGTTAATTGAAAGGTATGGGTGTTGGTTCATACAATTTCCGAGATTCTCTTACATTAGGCTGCAAGGTTTCTCATCATACCCGTATAGGCTGCCTAAATACCCAACAGATAGAATATTGATGCTAGAGATATCTAGACAGTTGCTAGCCTTTGATAAAATCCAAAAGAAGAAAAAGAAGGGAGGAGTAGAATTTCCAATTGTAATGGGCAACTCGGATGAGGTGTGTCCTTCGATGCAGGCAGCTAGAGAGGCTGAAAGTGAGCTTCAATTTTATCATTTCTCATATCATACTAGCCGACAGCACTACGACCCACATCATAACATCAATTGGGTTCTGTCGGAGGAGTTCAAACATAAGGCCACCATAGAGGATTATTGGGCTGATGCAGTTGATGAGATTGAAGTAAGGAAGAGGATGTTCTCTCGATTGCCTATTACTCTGATCAGGGAGTGTGAGGTAGTACCGGTTCCAGACCAGGTGAACGAGGATATGGATGTTGTCCATCCTGATTATGCAGCTGTTCGAGATACTCCACTTCCACCTCCCGATTGGTCAGAGCCCGAGGTTGCTGATTTGGATACTCTCTCCATCCCAGTTATGGCATTCACCAGGGCATGGGTTGATAGAAAGGTGAATAGATTGAAGAGTAGGTCAATTGCTTTGACTTACAACATGATGGGAGATCACAGGACGCCCACCACTGGCAAGAAGAAGCAGATTACAAGAGGTCCAGAGTCCAGGAAGAAAGAAATAGTTCGACAGGAGCCTATTCAGCCAGAGCCTCCACGAGTCACAATGGCAACACCCTTGGAGACACGTTCCCCAAGCATACAGGAGGTGTCTTTATTTGCTGATCAGAGGATTGTATTGAATCAGGTGCAGGTAGTACAGGACGATATTCAGCCTCCACGGAGAGAGTCAGTTGGCCAGAGTGTCAACGCACCTGTCAGGATTGATCAGCAGGATGATGAGGGGACTATTACTGACCCTCAGTTTCAGCAGGAGTTAGAGGCGGCCATGAACGATGGTGATGATGATGATATAGTGTCAGGTGATACTCAGCCACTTGAGGACGATGAGCCTCGCCAGAATGATGAAGAAGTTGAACAGGTTAAAGAGGTCGAGGCACAGGAGCAGCAGCCCTTCGATATACAGTATGAGGTGCCCGATTGGCTTAAAGATAGAATGAGGAGAAGCCCTAGTGAGGAGCTTGATCCAGCAGTTGAGATGGAGGAATTCTTGAACCGGATCAGTGCACCTCCACAGAAGAAGAAAGCTAGAAAATTTTCGAAGATCTCCATTGAGGAGGATGGCTCTCGTACTCTTCACGTTGCTGTTCCACGAGTTGAGTGTGACCGGAATGAAGCAGTTCCTGAGAATTATGTGGTCACGACTCTAGACTTGGGACGCCCTACTGGTGCGTAGATTGTTGAGGAGTGTGATAACTCCTTCCTCGCCCTCAAGGATAGGTTGTTCAAGAAAGAAGGGAAGTATAAGAAGCTGAAAAGAGAACACAAGGCGTTAATTGGATATGTACAGCAGTTATCTCGTTCTCGAGGGCAGGATGTACCAGTGATAGAGCCTCCAGCGGATGTACCTAGAGAGTCGATCAGCGGTTTGGTAGAATTGGGGAGGATGGCACAAGAAGCAGATAAATGGGTCACGGGAGTTCGTGTCGAGACGGAGAAGTTTATGGAGGACCTTGCTTCTGCCTTCCAGCAGGCCTCTAGTATTTTAACACAGATGGATGCAGTGGATCATGCTTGGGGCGATGCCTCTATCTATCAGAGTAAGGTGATCCAGCGTCTTGAGGCATTGAGGCATGTGCCATTGCAGTTACTGATTGATGGAGGTGTCATTCAGGAGAATGACAGATATGATTTCTCTCGGTGGTATTCTTCGGCGATCACAGGGCGTGGTTTCTTCGATGCGGCACAGGCGGATTCAGCTAGAGTGCATAAGGCTATGGCCAATATTATAGATGGAGTTCAGAATACCTTTGAGGCTATATTTGCTAGGCGGTTGAATCCAGATGAGGTTAATTTTGATAATTTGAGGGGTTTGCTGGTGCCTTTCTTTGCAGACGTTAAGACCTTTGTACAGGATGATTTCGAGAATACTGCTACTTTCTCCACTTTGATCCAGAACACGCAGGACTCCTTAGCTGCTTGGAGAAAATCTTGTACGAGGCATGAGCATTCAGTTACAGTATTAGAGTTTCAGCTAGATTGTGTTCCACCGATTTCAGTTCAGGAAGTTGAGGCTGTACTCGGCAGATTTGTTGAGTTGGCAATCAGAGAGAAGGCAAGTGGGAACACACTACTGGACGAGGATCTTCTAGAAGACTGAATGTGGACATTTATTACATTTACTATTTTTGGGAGTGAGTGGGAATCTTTGATTCATTTAATGTACCACTCCCTATTCCCGCAGCTTTAGGTTAGGCCGGTGGCACGATTCGGCCACTTATTACTGTAACCCAGCCGCCTTTTTAGACTTCCATAGCTATAAAGGGAGTCCCCCATTTGTATCATCTCATTAGAAATTCTAGAACAGAATGATCGCATTAGCATTGTTTTATACTGAGAGATTGCATAGTAGTCATTTTGCTTAGCATAGTGTGAAGAGAAGAAAAGTTTTCCCTTTGAAAACTTTTTGAGGAGATTGCCGTGCAACACTTTTATGATAATTTGATCTTTTCATTGATGGTGGAATCTGGCCTTTGTCATGAATAGCTAGCAAGGCCCTTCTTCCTCTCAATCCAAGTAGCTTAATTTCATGCAAGTAGTTTACTTTGGATGTGTGGTGTTCTTATTGAGGTAGCTTCACTTTATTCCATACCACTAGCGGCTTGTTGATGATAAGTCCGGCTTCTATGCGGTCGACTCCATCTTGAGTTTTCAAATCTCTGTCAGGCTTCATGCTTATATGCTTGTTTTGATGGTATATGTATGTTAAATAACTTGAACATCTTTTGCTATCCCTTGAAGATTGCAACTGCATTTTACTTTAAGGCTGGCCCCATTATGAGGCTAGGTGAAATCTGGTTGGAAGTCTATTGAAACGGCTCCATATCCCCGTGATTTAGAGTAGAATATAAATTTCTTAGGCCCTATACCCTTTTACTTTCCGCACATTTCTGATTAGTTTTAGGAAAACAAGCTATATTGCCAAATCATACGCGAGAATTCCCCTTCAAAATCATACATTAGTTGCTAACTGCAAGCAGTCTGAACAATTGTGTAAGTCCTCAAGAAGAATACAGCAAATACACATCAACCAAACTGGCTCATTCCCGCGATTCTAAGGAACCTTGGAGTTGAACGCAGATCTATCTTGCAATCTTAGCAATACTCAATACTTTGATCAAGAGAGAATGAGTAGCCTCTAAACTATTTCGCTCTGTCATTTGCGCGTCACAAAAACACATCAACAAGAACCTTCGCTATCCGGACAAAGATTTAAGGGCCTAAAGAAAGGGCTTTCTAGAAAGGGCTCTTTTCCCCATGCCTTAGCACGTTTTACCATGTTTTACATTTAGTCTCTTTCTGGGACATTTTCCACTTGGTTGCTTCCATCGGTTGCCTTGCAGGTCTGATGAGAGTGCTTTTGATTTGATCAAGATGTTGGTTGATAGCTAACCAAGTTCATTATACACCGCGATTGCTGATGGGGTCATCAGGTACCTCAAAAAGATGGGCGCCCCTGGCTAGCAGGGGCGCTTTTAGCTTGTATCTTACCGATTTATCCTTCATTTGGCATGTTCAGTCAATCAACCACTGCAATCACTTGACTCATCCCGTAGCTTAGCTGATAGATTCGTTGTCGCGTTGAAATGGAATCGAAGAGACCTCATGAAGGCGTGAATTTCCTGAAACTGACATTTGGACCACCCCATTCAAGGGCGCCTTTGCTTGAAAAGGGCTCTTTTTTCAATGTTGGATCATCATTTTTCTTGTCTTCGTCAATTGCCTCTTTTCACTCTGCTGACGTTTGTTGGCGATCGCTTCATCAGAGGATCTTGCTGATTGTTATGTTGTCGAGTCAGTAGGAGAACGTAGAGGATGACTGCCTTGGATGAATTAAGTGACTGCATTTGGCCCCTGAGAATCAAGGGCGCCCCTCTTTGAAAAGGGCTCTTTTTGCATCATGGACTGATTTCTCCTTTGTAACGTTTCCAGAGTTAGTCAAATTTTGGCCTTTTCCAGTTTTGAGAATCTCCTTCGTCAAACAACATCCTTTTTATCTTTTGTCGTTTTTTTGGATGTCTCTTTATAACAACCTCTTCGCACTCTGTTGACATTTGTCGATGATCACTTTATCAGATGATCTTGCTGAATGTTTCGTTGTCGAGCCAGCAGGAGAACGCCGAGGATGACTACCTTGGATGAATTTGGTGACTACATTTGGCCCCTGAGATTCAAGGGTGCCTTTCTTTGAAAAGGGCTCTTTTTGCACATTTTGAACTGACTTCTCCTTGGTAGCATTTCCAGAGTTAGTCAAATTTCGACCTTTTTCAGTTTCAAAAATCTCCTCTGTCAAAGATCATCATTTTTGTCCTTTTCTGCCATGGTTGCGTCTTTGAAGCTTTTGAAGCTTACCTTTCAGCACCTGGTACTAGCCAATCTGCCATTAATGGCTGCGGAGCTCCTAACTTTTCTTCTGAAAAATGAAAACATACCCACCAGAGTTAAACATGTCTTTTGATGATTTTGACTTGATCAGTGTGATCGTGAAGTCGATTAATCCTATCAAAATCATTTTCAATCATTTTCGGGAAGGTCCTATTTTCGGGGGTTTCCCTGAAAATAGGGGCGTAAAAACCCTAATTTTCAAATTTTCAGAATTTTGCACAAGTGTTCCTTGACATAAACCCACAAAGACCTCATGTTTGGTTTGTCCTAAAACAGACTTTTGATGACATTTTTACATGGTTTAGCTTAATTTAAGCAGAATACCAAAAAATTATTTTGGGTACAACACAACTTTTTTTTAAAAATGGTGTACTAGTACCCATCATTCTCTCCTTTACCAGTACCAGTTGATTTGTCTTGGTAACAATGAGATTCTTATCTAAGGAGTTTGATCTTAAATATTATACATACAATCTATAGCTTACTTAAAGTTTGTATTCTGATGCAAGATAAAATATTAATAGATTAATCATTGTATACACTTTCATCATTTGAGATTTCCAAAGTGCAATATAATTTCACTACACTTATTATTTTTTATTTTTAAATATATTCAGATAACAATGCTTTCAACTTGTTAAGGGGAAATAATAATTTTCTTTCGGATGTGCAGTGGAAATGGCAATCCGTTTGTGGAACAAGCAGTGCAGTATGCCGTGGCAGCTGCAAAAGCAAACTTTGATGATGATGATAGCAAGCAGGACATGCTTCTCAAACTTCTTTTACAAGGTGCTCCTATTTTGTCACACTCTTACACTTTTGGACACTTTGAAACATTTTTGTCACCTTGAATGTTCATTGAGATACTATATCATCTGATAGTATTATTGCCTACTTTTAATTTTTGTTTTATTCAAATGATCAAATAAACAACATTATCTCAAATGATTTTATCTGAATGTTTAAAAAAATATGACAATGCAGGGTTTGATATCATCATTTTAGGTAGCAATGACTTCTATTCGTACCGCAAACAAGTATGTTTTTCCAATCTGCCATATCAAAATTGAAAATTTGTTTCATTTATGTACGTAGTTACTTTTTGTATCTTTTCCTTGTCTAGGAAACTTCTTTTTGTTTGGATTCTATGTACAATAAATTATGACCAAGTTTTTGTTGAGATGATTGCACTTGAGGGGGCTGTATTTGGGTGAGATAGTAGTTGACCTTGGTACAACATTAATTGTCAAAATGAATGGAATACTAGATGGGGATTGGACATTGTAAGGGAAATGAATTGCTTGGATGCATAGAATGTAGTGAAGAAATTTTTAAGAGTTGGTATAGAATGCTCTTTACTTTGTAAGATTTGGTTGAAGATGTAGCTACCCAAGATCTAGGAGCTCCAATGAAAGCACGAGAGAGATCCAGTATGAGAGAATAATGCTATTCTATTAATGGATGCAACTATACAATGATGATCAAATTGAGAATACAAAGAGAACCCCTTGGTTATATAGACCGAGGTGAGACATAAGATATAATAACCACACTAGAAGTTCATCATTTTCAACTTCTATCGATCTGGGTTCTCTTCTTTTTCAATCTTTTCCAAGATTGGAATTTTTTTTCCACAGCTTCTTCAGTTACCACGCCTAGGGTTTCTTGTATGTTCAAGAATAATCAATCTTTTCAAAAATCTGTCCATCTAGGTCTATTTAGCACAAATTGGCCACAAAACCCACGTCCCAATTTTTTTTGAAAAAATTGCCTTGCTGCTTCCAATTTTTAGGGTTTCTGAAAAAATCATCTTTTTCAAAAAAACAACCATCTGGATCCATTTAGCATACAAGCGCCTATAAAACCCATATCTCAGAATTTATCGGGAAAAAATTGCCTCACAGCTTCTACCTCTGAGTGGTTCTTCCATGTTCGTGAAAAAGTCAGTTTTTCGAAAAATGGATGATCTGGTCTATTCAGAAAGACATTCTCAACAAAACCCATATCTCAGATTTTTTCGGAAAATTTGCCTCTTGGCGAAGCTATTTTTAGCCTCTGTGAAAAAGTTGTTCAAACATAGTTGTGTGCACAGTCATTCTTCCAGTTTTTTAGTATGCAATTCTCTTCAATCGATATCAAGACCAAATTGGTCTTGCTTCACGATTTCTTGAAGACAGCTGACACCGACTTGCGGCAAGTACACCCAATAGTTGATTTGAACGCTTTGACAGGCGTAGACTGCATCACAATCCAAAATCTTGAACAATCTGGGTTATTGGCAGTAGCTTCTTTTCCCATCTCAGTGCAAGACATCGAGTTTGTAATTGTTTGTGAAGCATTACAACCCTACTTCGCGAGAAATCCAATCAGTGGATGGGCGTGTTGTTTGCAGCCTCAAGCCGGAAGACATTGAGAGATGCTTTGCTATCCCACCACGTCCAAATAACTTTATTGTATCAACAAAAGAATGCGAGAAGACGTGGAATGCACAAAAGGAGCAGTACTAGAAAAGGATGGCACAAAGGTGGCTAAAAGAAAAACGAAACAATTTTCCAAGGAACGCTGGACGTGGAGAGTTCAGAGATGAATTTGCAGTTCTGATTACTCTGCTCAACCATGTCACAAGTCAAGCAGAGGCATATAAGTTTCATCCGTGGATGTTCTATATCATATCTCAGATTGTTAGCAACAGAGAACGCTACAGCTGGCCGGCTTTGATTAGTGACTGAGGATACAGAACAAGAACAAGTAGCAGTAACTGAGGATACAGTTGAATCCGTGCCAGAAGTCAAAGTAGAGCCTTCTATTCTTCCATCATCATTGCAGCCGTCTCCAATACACATTGACTTGGAGCCTGATTCACCAATTCATGACATCTCAACACCAACTCATTCATCAGGAGTTGATGAGACAAGAACTAATCGTCCTAGTGAAGTTAGTCGAGACTCTTTGTCTTGGCTTGAGAACCTCCTGGGAAGGAAGAGGAGAAAGTCGTCTTACTAGTTGAGCTTTGCAGAGTTTGATAATGTCTACCAAGACACATCAGACAAGAAAATCAAAAAGCAAGTTCACGTGGAAAAGAATGCTGACAATGAGGTTGTTATTGAAATTGCAACGCCCCCAGTTGAAAAGAACACCAATGAGGTTGAGTTCGATGACTTCACATTGGTCAAAGCCAACCTTGGTAGAAGTACACGACAAGCTGATGTAAATCTCTTTGAGGTTGTAGCAGTTAACTTGAATGAGAGAGTGATCAAAGATGGAGAAGACAAGGCAGCCCTCAAGGCTGAAAATCAATAGTTGTGGCAGTATATCTCCAACCTCCTTCACGGTACTTCACACGTCGCTGCTTTGCTCCCACAGATGTTGGAATCATCTACAAAACAAAATCGGCTGAGTCAGTTGGTTATTTATGGGAAACACCTAAGAGATTGGGTAGAGGAGTTCGTCACCAGGGGCAGATTCATACTTGCAGAGATGTACCAAATGAGGTACAACGCCCACGACCTTCGCTTAGGAATTCAGGAGTCAAAGCAGAGCATAGCAAAAAGGAAGCCCAGGGATGAGATCATCATTTCTCACTTGAGGATAGCGTATGATTCAGTAATTATGAAAGAAGACAAGCAAAGGCTTTTTACTTGGAGAGAACAACAAATCTTTAGAGTAAAAACCTATGAAGCAATGACTGTAGAAATGATTGAATGTAGACAGAAGGTGGAAAGTGCTCTCAAGTTTGTAAGAACGTTCATGTCACAAGTCCCTTGCCAGTATCAACGTGAAGATGGTGATTACATCGAGCTTGACGAAGTATAGACGAAATTTCAGGACCTCATCCATAGTAGTTTCAAATGCGATCCTGTTGACTGCAAGTTGAGTCAAGTTGTGGTGATGTCAGCGAGATTTGATGAAGTAGCTGAAAGGAGAAGTGAATTTCAAAATCAGATTGCGGATGGCGAAGAGATGTTGCTGAGACATCACATCGTTCATAAGAGTATCAGTGCTCTAGATGAAGAGGTAGTTAACAGCTTCTTGGAAGATATGATTGCTCGAGTTAGCGACCAGTGAACTGCCAATTGAGGCATGCAAACCTTTTCCAAAGATAGAATTTAAAACAGCAGTTAACTTGACGCCTTTTCCAAGTCAACTGGCTATCCTCTTTTCATGTATGTCTATCTTTGGAGACACCTATTGTACAGTTAGAGTTTTCTTTTGTTTTAGATCAATTAATTGATGTTGTTAGTCCAGTTAACTATTAGGTTATCTTTGTTTAGACATAGGAATAAATCTTGCAGATTGGCAAGACTGATTGTTAACACAAGGAGATTTTAGGGTTCCCTACTCCTATGTTTTTGTATAAATAAGAGCAACCTTTGCTCATTATTTTTTGAACCCTGCTTGTGATAACAAAACATTGAGCCTTTGTTTCCTGCTACTTTGTTATTCAGTATATGTTCAAACTTTGTTCACTGTAATTTGGTTGATCGTAAATTGTATGCTTGTCTTCTTGCTACAATCTGCTGTTCCAAACGTGTAATTGTTGTTGGAAAGCTTTGAGGAAAAAAATCTTACGCCTACCTTGCTTTGATCCAAAATCTCAAAATCTTTCAAGTGATATTGTTTTATATAATCTTTATTTCAGTTTTCATTTGAAAGTACAATGAGTCTTCGAGTGTGTCCTGGAAATAAGTTTGTTTAAGCTTTGTGTTAACCAAATCATTTCCTATTTTCTTCTAAATTCTCTTGCTCTGAATTTACTTGAGAAGATAGAAGCGTCATTAGTTTAGGCCTAGTTGTAGTTGAAGTTACGAAACCAGAGAATACCTCAGCTGCAATGCAAAGAGTTTTATAACCTTGTGCTCTCAACTGAGATAAAAAGATAGGAAATTAGTTTAGTATTCTTTTTATGCATAATCAGCAAAAGAGGGAGCTTCCCCTCTTAATTTGAAGAGTAGTCTAACTGTGCATAGCTATCCGTTTCCAATATGCACACCAGAGGTGCGAATTGAAATGCCAACAAGCCCTTAATCAAGTCTATTTTTAGAAACTTTCTAAGAATACAAACTTTCTATTTTTAGAAATTTTGACTTTTGATGAAAAATTTTACAAGATGGTGACCACTCTTTATAAAATGCCTTAATGAAGCAAAATTTTTGATTGGGCACAACAAGCACAAACTGGGCAGCCATCGTAACTTACTAAAAATAGTAAGTCCAAAAATATCATTTGATTGAAATGCATGTCACACCCCTTTGAAGCCCTCTGAAAACCCAGAAAGACCCAAAAAAAACTACCAAAATCTTGCATGCAAACCTTGAAAACTCAGGAGGAAACCTCCTAGAAAATAGGAAATCCTAATTTTGCCTCTGACTAGCCTACGGGCCTCCGATAATAGGCTAATAGTCATTGGAAAGCATAGGGCTAAAAATGGGGACATTACAGTCTTCCCTTCCCAAAGATTGCTTGTCCTCAAACAACGCCACCACAACTCCAGAAATATTAGATTGATCCACACAAAACGAAGTGGGATCCCAAGGTCCCACATCCATCTCCGGAAGGACCCACTATGCCATTGTTGCACCACTCTAATCACATCAGTGAAACCATCGTGCCAAATTTGCACTATCCTCCCCTATAACCCCAAAATGTTACCATCAACAAGACTCAATCTGAAATACCTGGGAGGCCTAAAATCATTACCATGCAACATCTCCTACCCAAATGACTCTAAGAAGTCCATATCTGCAATGCCACTGCCCATCACAATTCTGGGCAATAGGAAGTAAAGTCTGCTCAACTCAAAACCGTACTCCTTAGCATATCTCCACATGGTGTCTAGCAAAGTCACGACTACAGATGTGACTCCCTCAAATCTTCTTGCTAAAAGGAAAGCCATCCCTCACAAGAGATCAACAAATATATCATCAAAATACCTCACACAACCATGAAGACTCCTAAAAAATCTGTTTGTTCCAAGTCCAAGAGTCTCAGAATGGTAAACCAAAGCAAGTGGAGGTTCGCTATTGTAAACCGACGTTGAGAGGGAACTACCAAGGATTGCATCACAAACCCTCATATAATGAACTCCCTGAGTTCGGAAGGTTTGAAGTAACCAATAGTCACGGCAATAAGAGCTGGAAACAAGAAGGTACAATTTGAGTTTAGTGCTTTGCTCTAGTGATAACAGTAGTGCCCATGAAATTCCCAAGCATTAGCAAGATAGCTCCTAGCTGGATTGTTGGTGCTCCTTCATTCAAAGGGTCCAACTAAGCTTCATTGGTGATGGCTTCATTCTAGTTTTTAGTTTGGTGCGGCTTTGATGTCTTCTAAGGCATTTTTGGTGTATTTCCTTTGTTGTTTGGTGTTCTTTTTCCAGTGCTTCTATAGACCTGGCTGACCCACGTTCCTGACCATATCATTTTGAGGAGTTAGGCGATTTTTGTGGGTACTGATTCATTGGAAGCCTTGCTACTGTGCGCCCCTTTGCTCCCATTTTGGTGATTTTAGCTTGTGTGTGATTTATGCCTTATGGCAGAAAGTCGCCCTTCCTAGAGGGTCGTACTACCTTGTCTGGGTGCTTTGCGAAGCGTGCTGGAGTTTACAGGGTTATTTGGTGGTGTTTGGCTACATGAACTTGGACGCCTAGCCCATAGGCTTCATTTGCTTTCAGTTTGGGGTCATTCAAAGGAGTGTGGAGAGAGTTACGAGCATTTGAGTGGGATTTAGGCTTAATGATCAGAAAATCAAATTGCTGCTCCATAATATCAGACCTGGTATTTTTCAGTATTTTGTCTTTATAACATGATGCTTATCTTTGTATATATCATGGAGATGATTATCTAACACTTGGGCCCTTATATTGCTAAGTGTTGTGACCTTTTCACACATCACCTCATTTAAAATGGGGACCCCCTAATTTTTTTGCTCTGTTTCTCATCTTTTGGCTTTGGTTTTGTCTCTCTCTCTCTTTTTGTCTCTTTCTGTTGTCTGCCTTTCTGGGGATGTGCCCATCTTTGAGCTTAAACGTGAAATTTTGGCTAAGTCTGGGAATTAGGGTTTTGGATCTTTCAGCCAGTTTGAAGTCAAATGGATTGAGTAGGTTGAAATCTGAGTTTGGCAACACAGTCAGCATGCTTCCAGCAGGTCCCCAGCAAAATTTCATCGAATTTTGACAACTTACTATTTTTAGTAAGTACCTAATTTGGGACATTTTTCTCAGCACTTTTGAAATTCTGATCGTTACACTGCATCAGAGCACGTCAAGCTATTTGTCTGCAAGTTTACTTTCTATTTTTAGCAAGTTCACCTTCAGGAGCTCATTTTAGGGTTTACATGCGAAGTTTTTCAGTGCATGTCTGAAGAATATTTCTAGGTTTTTTGAGACCTACGCGGTGATATAACATGCAAAGTGAGATGATAACTTTCAGCACTCAGCCTTCAGATGCTATTTTTAGGGTTTGCATGTTGGAATTTTATATGTATGTCTGGATATTCTTTGTGGGTTTTTTGAAAGCTTTGCAGTGGTCTAACATGCAAACTAGGATCAGGACCTTTTTCAAGAGCCATCTTCAGAGGCTATTTTTAGGATTTGCATGCAGAGCTTTTCAACGCATGTCAAGTTATTCTTTATGGGTTTTTCAAGAGCTACGCAGTGATGCGATAGGCAAGTAGAGTTGATCACTTTTTTAGAGACTTACTATTTTTAGTAGGATCACTCCGACAGCTGCCCAACACCTCACTATCACGAACAGAGCAAAGTGCAATAGAAACGGGGTCAAACAGAGATCGTTTAAGCAACATGCAAGTCAGATTAGGGTTTCCAGCTTCGGGACCCAAAATGAGGGGTCAAATGCCAAAATTTTCGAAAATCGGTGTATCCCACTACGATCAGTATCTTTCAAGCTATCCACTGGTAAAATTTGAAGGCAATCTGAGCACTTACTATTTATAGTAAGCCACTTCTGAAACAGGCTATAAATAGTAAGTCAGCAGCAGGTGCTAGTGTGAACAGGCAAGTCATCCCATGAGGATCACACCAGTCAGATTTCAAGTTAAACGGAGTTGTGGAAGTCTCAAAATCAGGCAGTTGCTATAAATAGTAAAACACCTCTAGAAACATGCTATAAGTAGCAAGTCAGCACGAGATGGCAGTGTGAACAAGTCAACTTGGTCATGAAGATCCTGTGGTTGAAATTTCAAATCAATCCAAGCTTCAAAGGTAGGAAAATTAGAGGGCTTACTAAATATAGTAAATCAGGAACAAGAAGCCATGAAATTTTTTCTAAGTCTTAACAAATTCCTTCACCCCTTGTCAAATGCGCCCAAGATGAATGCGCCCAAGATGAGAATGGCAGGAGGATGAAAACGTTTCCAAGCATGAAATTCCTGCTCCTACCCCAAAATGCGCTCTCAAGGAGAAATAGAGGTGATGGAAAATAAGCTAAGGCATGAAAGTTCCTGCTTGACCCCCTAAATGTGCCCTCATCTCCAACATGTGTGAAGAAAATTGTCTAAGTGTTGGCTTATTCCTGCTCCTACCCCCAAATGCGCCCACACTTCATGAAGACATATAAAAGTTTTCTAAGTCATAAGTCAAAGTTAAACTTCCTCCTCCTACCCCAAAATGGGCCCATCTCAAGAGGCATCAAGGAAGAGAAGCTTAGGCGTTGGTTTATTCCTCCATAACATGCAAATGCGCCCAAGAGAGCTAGGAAAAGGACAAAAGTAGCCAAAGTTCCTGCTTGCCCCTTAAATGCGCCCATGTCATCTTGCTTTGAGGGACGTTGAAAAGGTTGTGAAAAGTTAAATCCTCCTTGGGGTCCCATATGCGCCCAACTTGCTAGGCTATGGAGTGTGAAGAAAAATATGCTACAGTGTGAAAATTCCCCCTCAACATGCCAAATGCGCCCATCCCTAGAGGTGTGAAAGAAAAGTGACTAAGGCGTTGGAAGTTAAATCCTCCTCAATATGCAAAATGCACCCAAGTGCAAGGTGAAGTTAAGAAATTTTTTCTAAGGCATAAAATTCCACCTCTAGGAAAATACGCCTAAGTTTGATGGAGGTGATGAAATTTTCTGAGGCAAGGATGAATTGGCAGTGGATATGTCAGAAGGTGCCAGCTTCAGGATGATGAAAATTGTCAAGGCCAAGCAAGAAAATATGCCCAGAGGTGAAGAATGAAGATAAATTTGATGGCAAAATATTTTTCTAAGGTTAAAATTCAAAAATTAAATGAACCCCTTCGTTTGTAGACCCATGAATTTGATGCTTTCTGAAGGGAATTTTCTTCTGGGTACTGGGCATTTTTGACAAGGAATGGATTTTAAAATTTTCAACACCTTGCCAAGGATTTTGAGATGAGGATTTTTGATGGGCACTTGATTGATGAATTTCCTAAGGAAAATTTAAAAATTTTCTAAGGCAAGGAATAGAAGCGTTCTCTTAGAAATAAAATGCCTTGACTGGTGAATTTGAGGTTCAATGCCTAGATGATTTTGGTCAACTTCTTCATGAGAATAATCTTCTCGAACCAGAGATGGATAAAATTCAAATGTCAGAGCCTCAGTTGGTGAAGTGAATTTCTTAAGGGGGATGCAGTTGAATTTAATTTTTTTCAAAAGATGATTTAAAAATGCTAAGTACGCCTAGACCAGTGAAGATGAATATTCTTGAAATTCTAGAAGGTCAAATATTCTAGATGCCGAATGCCAAGTGTTGCAGTTGCCAAAAGAGGGAAATTCTAATTCCTGCAGTGAAGTAGTGGAAATTTAATGAACTGGCTAAAATTGGCTTCTTCTAGAAATCGACTTAGCTATATGAGCTGTGAAGTTTATTCAGTTTTCTCCATCAGCTAGCAACTGCGACTTGGGCTCTGAAGTGAAGGTTGTTGTGCAAGCTAAAACTTGGTGAAGAAGTTCGACTTGGAGAAGAAGAGGATTGTAGTGTGAAGAAGAGTGGGAATTTTAAGAAGTCTAAAGTGGCTGAAGTGAAGTGCTGAAGTTGTATTGCTGCAAGTAATTTTCTAAGTGCTGAAAGTTCGAAGTTGCTGCAGGAGGAGTTGAGGTTTGAAGTTGAAATTTAGTGCTGTAGCTTCTCATGCTCGAAAGTCTGCTGGCAGCCCCAATATGATTTTATTTTTTTAAGTTAAATTGCTGATGGCTATCTTTTGTTTTTGCAGAATGGCTGAAGTAAGAGCAACTGGCAGGGAAAATAATGTTGA
>VDFB02268826.1:0-22760 GCA_007258455.2 Sequoia sempervirens | reverse complement strand
ACTCAAGTTCAACCACGTCATCATGAAAAATCAGCAATTGAGGAGGCTCGTTGAACCCATGGTTAATCCATAAACATGATTGTTTTGCCTTGTTCCCATAATCAAAATAATAAGTGCAATTATGAGAAATAATAGGGGCAAGGAAGGATAAAATCTAGATGTCATCACATGGAGGTGGCAACGTTGGATAGTCGAGAGCAAGCATAACATCCTTGATTGTTGCATTGGCAGCCTCGAGTGGGCACGATGGAGGGTGCAACACTTCAGACATTGAGCTTTCATAAGGCTGGGAGGATGGGGCAGCAAAAAACTCTTTTAATCTACCAATGGGATCCACAACCTCCACTGGTTGTTCCTCGAGGAAGTACACCTCATTTGCTTGGGTTTATGTTGCCAAAACCTCTTCTTGATTGCTGTCTTCAAGGGGTAGCATGCTGTCCCATCTCCTTTCCCAGGTGTGAGCTTTATTTTTGCGATGTTCAATGTCATGGGATGATGACATACACGAATCTATCCTATTACAGCCATCTGAATATGAGGGAGGATCAACAGTGATCATGGCAGAAGGGATCCAAGTTGCATTTCGTAGTTGGTCAAGTGCTTCATCTTTGTTAGCAACTATCTCAGCACCTCTGCCTTTGTCTTCTTCTTTTTGTTGTTCATGCGTCTCATCATGACGTACACTCATTTCCTCTTGCTCACTATCACTGTAAATGGAGAAGGAGCTCGTCTCCCAATTTGGAAACTCTAGTGCATCACCGTTCGGGGGCTCAAGGAGTATGTATTCATTGCTACCGTCTTCTAAGATGTGCTCTTCCTTGGCATGAGCATACCTCCATAGTGTAGCTCCCAATGGAAAGAAATCGTCAATTGATGAAACCTCATCAAGGGGACCAAAGTCTACTACACAATTTCCCTCCAAAGACTCACTAAAATGCCCACCGTCCATGGCATATAACTGCTCTTCAAGAGGAAGAACTTCTTGATGACTAGTGTACAACATTCCCACTTGATCTACTTCATCACTTGGAAGTCCGAGACTCTATTGTTGTCATTCTTCTATTGCTGCCCCAACATCCTCTTGAGGACTACCTTCAACTGAGTCATTAGTTGATTTGGGATTTTGGTCTTCTTCCTCAACCCCTGAAGTGGTTGTGGGAGGTGATGTGCTTGGTTGTGCTCCTTGTCCCTTGACTTGCTCAATGGCCTCTTGGCATAACTTACATGTGAGCTCTGAGTGCGATGAATCATGGAGTCGACACCAATTTGGGAGCAACAATATCTCCAAATCTACTTGGTATTTCAACTCAGTCCAATCCCTCACTAGTCTGGAGACTAGTTGGTCATATCTATCCATGATCAGGTCCTCCTCATCACTTGAAAAAGAAGCATGATGGTAGACAGCCGTAGCGAGTGGTTGCTCCCACTCCTCCAAATCTGCATTTTCAGATTCTCGATCACTGCCATTTATGAAGGAGAGGTCTTTCGACCTGATTTTTCTCATGCTTTGATCATCTCCTTCTGCTGCCCCAAGGCTTTCAGCCTCCTCTTCTTGATTTTCAGCATTTGCATTGGCTGTCCTAGCATATACTGCTGCAAATTCTGTTAATTCATCTTCAATTGTCGTTCTTTCTTCTTCTTGAGTGGAGGACTGCTCTTCTTCAATGGAGGGAAAACCTACTAAATTGGTTACAATCAGATTTTCATCAATGCAACTTGCTGTCCCAAGACTTTTAGCTCCTCCCTCTTGGTTTTCATTTTCTATGTCTGCTGTCCCAACACCAACTTGTGTCAAATTTCTTGGTTCATCTTTATTTTGCTGTTCTCCAAATGTTAACAACTCTTCTTCCTCATGGGATAACTTCTCCTCATTGAGAGTTGGCTGCTCCAACTTGTTCACATGATCGTTGATTTGGGCAATGACATTTGTGCATGATGAGCAAGTGAATTCAGAGTGGGGTGCATTGTGAAATCTGCACCAACTTGACATCAATATTTCCTCCAATCTTCGTCCATCTTTGCTGCCCAAACATCTTTGGATCAGCTCCTTGAAAGCGTTAGTTGCCATGGTTTGCAATTCCTCTTCCGGATCTTCAGGAGCCAAGGGCTGGTATATTTCCCAAAAGGGAATTTCTCCTTGCAAGACCTTCTCAATTATGTCCAAGAATGTTAGACACTCCAATTCACTATGCCTGCAAGTGCAATGGATCCGACATCTATCCGCCAACGCGAATTGTTGCAATGGCTTCTTCAATCTCTTATTCAAATGTGCATGTAACTGAGTGATGTTGATTTGCAAATGCTGCTCCATTTCGACTCAGCTTCTTTTGCCTTCAAAATTTTCTGATTTTTGAATTAAAGAGATCTCCTATCTCAGATTTCTTCCTGAATGTTCCTTTCTCAACTTCCAACTTTCAGCTTCATAGCCTCAACATGTCAAGCCCTCCTTCTATCGCCAGTTCTGTTGATGTGTTTTTTATGCACTTTTCAACACAGACAGTGCGTAGGTGCACTACCTCTTGAAAGACACCTCCCACACCTGATTGCGTAACACTCATCCCAAGGTCTCTCGGATGTCAGGTCATGACAGTGCTTAGATACCTCAGTAGTTTGATATGATTTGCTGGAATCACAAGGCGGACTTACGGATGAGTTATAAAGCATGGAAGTTGGGTTTGCAAATGCAGTTTCAAAGTGCTAAAAGTGAATGAACAGTTGGTCGGCCCACTCAAAACAGCAAGTTGAAACTCATCAAGTTCATCTGATTTAGCTTCATGGTGATGCTTTGGGTCCTACTCTAACTAAGGATTAAAAAAAAAGAAAAAGGAGAAGGGTTAAGAAAACTATTCTAATCCTAAGCTACAAATGAACAGTAACAATGGTGGCTGCTAAAGTAGACAGGCTTCCTAAACTGGGTTTTGCTTGGCCAAGAGAAACCTACAGTTGCACAAAACTAGTGCAATCTTCTAAGGACTGCAAATTTTTAGATTACACACACACACATGCACATGTAATTGAACTAAGTTGCAGCAATGAAGTAAAGAGCTCAGACTAGCTTTGTAAAGTGACTCATCATCAATGAACCACAAAAAGTATGAGCTGGAAATCCATCAAATACTGAAACAGCAATTTCCATTATCACTTCCATTCAAGAAACTAAATACTAAAACTAACATGGAAGGAAAAACATGCATGCAAGATATGCACCAAAGAAAAAACATCCATGAAATCATGCAATCATTGTCTTATATTGCTGCAAATGCTTTTACAACATCTCTCCAACCCCATAAATGAGGGGCAAGCCCCTATTTATAGTTTCTCTTCCCAAAGCCCAAAATGAATGGCTAGGATTCAATTATAATGAGTGGACTAGATCCACCATAGCGATTAAAAATCTACAACAGCCTATTTCTAAGGATTTCCACTTAAATGAATTAGAATGTTCTAAAGATGCACATAGTAGAGAATGTACCAATGCGGGAAAGCATACACTAGAATATGCAAGAAAATATTTTTAATTCAATTGCATTGTGAGAATAGGCATTTTGGTATTATGAATATGTGGTCCAAAATATAAAAGAAAAAAGGTTTATTCAGTTGCATTGTTAGAGATATATTCTTAGCAAATAGAAACTTCGAACAAATAGTGTAACAACTAAAGATATAAAGTTCAACAGATTTAATGAGTCTTTTGACAATGAAATTCAATCAATATACTTCCTCATAGATTTTGTAGCACATGAGTGTTAAAACCCTCCAACTTGCTATCAAAACGAACAATAAGAAGAGACCAAAAGGCATGAAAAATAAATTAATCATTAATGCAAAGTACCCAGTATACATATACACATATATATCCATGTAGATATACATGCAATTGAATATACATGGACATGTATATATATGTATACATGCATATATATATATATAGATGCAATGTATGTATATATATATATATATATATATGTATTTATGTATGTATGTATGTATGTATGTATGTATGTATGTATGTATACTTTATGTCATGCTAGATAAGTAATTTGCATAGATGGTTAATTTATTTTCTATGAGTTTTTCTCAAATGTTTGTATCTTTGTCATTATACACATTGTGGAGATTTGAAAGAGATTATCATTATGTATGGATGGTGGAATTGCAATTAAATTACCTCTCTTTCTAGGCTATCAGTAAAAGCCCTAGACAAGTCCTATCTATTTGTCTAAAAACAAGTAAATCCTATTCATGTTTGGGTAGATGGAAGCCTTGTTGAAAAAGATATAGAAAGAAGACATTAACAATAAATTAATACATGGGTTGCATTTCTCCTTGTTGACCTATCTTTGTATTAAGTGCAACATCATACAACTACAAAGAAACATTTCATATTGTTATAACAAAATACATGTGCGAAATTAGATAAGGAATGGGGAGAAGGAATTATGGAATGGCCCACCACAAGAATAGTAGTGAAGGTGTCATAGGTTGCAGACGAGGGTAGTTGTGGAGCTCTCCAAACCAGCACACAAGGGAGGCACATATTAGTTTCTTTGATAGGTCTGCTATGAAATAAACACCAGAGTTTGTCATTTCACAAGGAAACCAAAAAAATTGATATCATTATATTAGAAAAATGAATATTATGAATTGGCATATGAAAAAACAACTACCATTTTTTGTCTATTGAGTGGGGCATGATGAGGAGACAACAAAGGCAATAAACTCCATGGTTGTTGTGGACATGCTTGAGCAAGCTAGAAAAAATAATGTGGAATTTTATCATGTATCACAAAAAATAAAATCGGTGTACACAACACTACATATTTATGAATGTAATATATGGGAATTGTCAAATAGGGAAACGACAAAAAAATATTTTTTTAGGAAAACATTTATAGCAATTTGAATCAAATAAAGCTAGTAGAAAAGATAATAGGAAGACATTTAAATTTGTGGAAGGAAAGCACAAAGGAGGAATGTGAGAATTCAATGTATATAGGTTGTTAGAATAGAAAACACAACATCATTGGAGGATTTCAAACTTATTAATCAAATGCTAAACAATTTTTTTTTGAGAATGCACTTACAACATGTGCATATAAAGGTTAATATTTTGGAATGTTGCAAAGATGTTATTTACTTAAAAAAAAAAAAAAAATTCTAGTTATTTTTGGTTCCAATCTCCATGCATCTTAGACAACTAGAGTTGTTTGTATTTGCATGTCTATTAATGTGTAACAATTGTAACAATATGTTAAAATCAATTGTAAGAGAATTGTAGGTATGCCAATAAATAGTTGACTTCATGAAATTTTAAAAAACTTAAACAAAGATGGGAAAATGGAATATACAAAACAGTGTATTAGTTTGAATGCCATATAGTAAGAGCATCACACAATGAAATGTTAGATGAAGAATTCAATAGTTTAATGGAGTAGAATCATCAAAACATGGAATTGGCATGTACAAGTTGTGGCATCTAGTTATTTGTGCATGGTATCTTTGTGCATCTTTGGCACTATGCCCATTTTACACAAATTATTACTTGGTATGGTTTTTAAAAATACAACTTAGAAATTGTTTGAAGAGGTGATGGCATACAAGCTGAGGTAGATGAAAGAATAATTATCCTAGAGCATATTTTGTTTGTTGGCCTATCGGATGGAACTAAAAGCACTTGGAAAGGCCTGCAATTACTCAAGGCATGTTTCTTCATTGCGGCGATGAGCAGTGTACTTGTTGGTGCCAATCCTAGAGCATCTCTCAAATGAGAAAGGTGGATCAATATGAAGTCTTTCAATTGATTTTACACATGAAATAGCTGTAAAAGTCAACCCTTGTCTCTCTTTGGTACCTATGTTTATTGTTGCTCTATCCAATGTTAAGCCTTGAGCTTTAGGAATGTACAAGATCATCATGGAAAAAATAGCCCCTTAAGTGGTAAAAAATTCAAAAAAATTAGAGTTAGGCAACTTGATGTAAAAAATTGAATAAGTTTGATACATTATTTCAAAAATATGTATGAATAGAATCTCTAGCAAAATGAATGTAGTTTCTAAACTACTAGGTTAAAAAAATCTAGTTGATGAAAATTTGAAATTTAAATGCAGTAGTACACTTAAATTTTAGGGAAAAAATAAGTAGGTGTCTATCTGACCACCCTAACCACAATAAAATGATAATACATTTTTATAAGATTTTAGGTATAAGTAGATGGCTCATGTCCTGATGTGATGCATATTTTTTTTGTAATTTTTTTCCAAGTAAATAATTAATTATGAATTTTTTATTGCAACTTTTGAAAAATATAAAAACTTGTATATTTGACCACCTTAACTTGGTCAAAACTTCATGAACTTTAATTTTTCTTTTTTTAATCCTATAGTATGTGAAGCATAGAATGTGACACATGTTTTGGATTCAAAAAAAGTGATATTGTTTGAATGCTATAGATGTTTTTTAATCAGCATATCAATTAGGACTTTAATCATAATTCAAATAGAAAATGAATAATAATTACTTATTAAATTCAAAGTAAAGCATTATTTATATTGGTGGAAAGCTGAGAATCTTCTTTAAAACCCCTTTTCATTTTATCAATTTTGTGTTAAAAAAAAGTCATCAGCCACATACCCATCATATTGCCATTGTTTGGCCCATCATGATCCTAAACATACCCCTTTATGTATTGTGATTCCCCATGCCATAGTGAGTGGAATTTTTGTTTGACTCCCATAACTTATAGATGGGATGGGGATTCCTATCAAATATTTTGGGTCCCATGGTGGGCCAATGCAATTTTGGAAGTGAACAACATAGTCAAGTGGGTTTGGTTGTTTAGAATTTTATGCAGGAGCATCCAGTGGTGTGAGGGCAATCTTGCATCAGCCAAAAAGATGTTTTCCATTTATGTTCTCATTTTTTATTTTTGTAGATTTTTTTGCATTTTTGTATACCCTTTTTGTCGAATAGGAGTTTCCAACTTTTAGAACTACTTTTCTACTTTTTCTGCTCAACTGCTATTTTTAGCAGCTGTGAATTTGAAGGCATTGGAAGACAGAAATTTATGGAAAGGTTCAAGATAGAAAAATAAAAACTTTGGTGAAAGAATCAGGTCAAGATCATTCATGGTTTGAAAGTTATTCAAGTTCCAATTTCTACTTTTTGCCCTGAAAAACCTTTCAATAGGCCGATTTTAAGCCAGTAGAAGGTGATGATGATCAAGTGTTCTACGTTGAACAAAGGAGACCATGGGCTCAAAGACAAGGTATGCCTCAAGAACCTTTAACTTTTGGTAATCCTTATTCTAGCTATAATAACTAATGGCAACCTACATATGGACCACCACCACCTTGGAATGCATCTCAACCAAATTGGCCTAACTATCAGACCCCTCAATGGTAGTCTCCTCAAGGAGGTTGACAGCAGCCACAAGGACAATGGACCCCACCCCAAGGTAATTGGAAGTAGAATCCTCAATGGAGAGGTTCTTAGCAATAGCAGAACCAGTCCCCTGGGTTCCTGCAGCTTCCACAGCCACAACCTCAGGCCCTCATGCCACCTCCTGCAACAACTGCCATAAATACTGGCCCTCCAAAATAAATGCCTATGCCTACTCAGCCATTGCCAAATTCCAATAATAAGCAACAACAATAGCCACAACATCCCATGTATTTTGTTGAAGCCAACCAATATCCAGCTTATGCCTTAAACATTCATGATATCCATTTGAGGTCTGGAACCACTCTCCCTACTCCACAACCGCCTCTAATTACTGAGATGCTAGATTCTCCCCCTGAAGAACCTATTGCACCTATTGTTTCTACTGAGCATATGCCTATAAATGATATGGTTTCTAAGGATTTTTTTTTGCAAAGTCAAGACAAACCACCTTTTCTTCAGAGGTTACAAAGTACCGCATCCAAATCCATGGAAGAACCCACTTTTGACATTCTGGATTAGCTAAAGAATGTTCACATTCAAATTACTTTATTCCAGGCCATTAAAGATGTTCCAATTTATGGAAAAGCTATTAAAGAGGCTTGTTTGAAGAAACCTGGATGGAGGAAAAAGGATCCCCAAACAATTCATGTCTTAGGGAAATTGACTGATATAATGTTAGAAAATGTAGTCATTCCAAAGTACATTGACCCTAGAAGTCCTATAGTGCAAATACATATAAATGGCCAAATTGTAAAAAATATTTTGATTGACCTTAGTGCTACCATCAATTTCATGACCAAGCATACTATGGACTACTTGAACATTCTAAATATTCGGCCTACACCTACAGTCATGTAGCTTGCTGATAGCTCCACTGTCACACTTGATGGAATGGTGGAAGATGTAATTATCACTCTTGAATCTTGGGATTATCTAGCTGATTTTACAATATTATCTATTAAGGAAACTTTAGGAGGATAACCTATTATCCTAGGTAGACCATGGTTAGCAATTGCTAATGCTTTTATAGGATGTCGTTCTAGAGATATGACTATTTCTGATGGATAGTCCACAAAAAATTTGGCTTTGTATCCACCTGCTAGACCTCAATCAGATTTGTCCCAACTTGTTTAGCCAGATGTGGTGGAAGAAACTAAAGATGCCAATTCATTGGTTCAATTAATGATGCTTCAAACTAATCCATTCTCACAACTTTAGAATGAGGATGCCTTGCTTTTTCAAATTTTGCAGTCTAACTCTGATATGGTTAGTTCATCTCATCCAAATAGTAGTCATCTACAATGTTTCCTACAACAACTAAATTTTGAGAGTTCACTACCTAAATTTCCTGCAATTTTTCGTAACTTGCTTCCACAAGAGGTACAAACATCACCTCTAGATTCTATGAGTGATCTCACTAAGCAGATAGAATTGTCTCCAGGTCACTGTTTGAATATCAATAGCAAGTTGTCACAATCTTAATAGGCTGTCCTATTCAAAATGCTACAAGATCAGCATAAAGCTTTTGCATGGGAATATGGGGACATGTAAGGAATAGATCGTTGAATTTTTACTCATAGGATCTATATTAAAGAAGACTGTTTACTAGTTAGGCAGCCTCAAAGAAGAATAAATCTAGCACTTAGAGAAATAGTTAAGAATGAGCTTCAAAAGTTGCTTGATGCTGGTTTTATCTACCCAATCTCTAACAGTCAGTGGGTTTCTCCGTTAGTTATTGTCCCTAAGAATGGTGGAAAATGAAGAGTGTGTGTAGATTATAGAGAGTTGAACACTGCCACTAAAAACGATATTTTTCCTTCTTGGATGGCTACAATGGGTATAATTAGATAAAAATTACCCCTGAAGATCAAGATAAGACCACTTTTACCTATCCATGGGGAAAATTTGCTTACTCAATCTTGCATTTTGGTCTATGCAATGCGCGAGCAACATTTCAAAGAGCAGTAATTAGTATTTTTGCTGATATATCTCATGACCGTATGGAAATTTATATGGATGACTTCACTACCTATGGGGTTACATTTGAAGAAGAACTAGTGAATTTAGAAAAAAGTATTGGAAAGGTGCAAAGAGCAAAATTTGTCTCTGAATAGTGAAAAGTGCTTTATGATGATGCAAGAAGGTATTATTCTAGGCCATCATCTCTCCCAGGATGGAATTCATGTTGACCCTGCTAAAATTGAAGTTATTCTGAATTTACAACCTCCTACAAAACAAAAGGATGTCAGAAGCTTCCTTGGCCATGCAGGGTATTATAGATGGTTTATAAATGATTTCAACAAAATTATCAGTCCACTATATGCCTTATTAACTAAGGATTTTGCGTTCGATTGGACAAAAGCCTATGAAAAATCTTTCCTGTAGCTAAAGGACTTGCTTACTAAAACCCTTATTCTTCAAGGTAAAAAATGGACTCTGTCTTTTCACATTCATGCAGATGCTTTTGATTTTGGCATTGGGGCAGTCTTAAGCCAAAAAGAAAATTCAATTGAGCATGCTATCTATTTTATCAGCAAAAACCTTCAAGGTCATGAGCTAAACTACACTGTTACAAAAAGGGAGTTGCTAGCAGTAGTGTATGCTTTGAATAAATTTAGGCATTATGTCACAAGTTATCAAATATTTGTCCACACTAACCATGCAACAATTAGGTATCTGATGAACAAGCCTGCCATATCTAGTAGGTTGGCAAGATGGCTCCTCTTGTTGCAAGAATTTGACATTACAATCATTGATAAACCAGGAAGAGCTAATGTTGTGGCTGATTTTTTATCAAGGCTTCAAACAATTGCACCTGCTGAACATGAAGTCATTGACAATAGGTTCCCTGATGAACACTTGTTTTCCATTGCTGCACATACTCCATGGTATGCAGACATTTCCAATTATCTAGTAGCAAACAAAATACCAACTTACTTTTCCCCAAAAGAAAAGAAAATGTTAATTGAGAAAAGTTTTAACTTTTCATGGATTACAAATTGTTTGTTTTACATTGGACCTAATCAAGTTATGCACAGATGTGTAAGAGAAGATGAGACTTATGATATCTTGCATGCTTTCCATGATGAACCATGTGGGGGACATTTTACAGCCAAGAGAACATCAATGAAGGTTCTTAGAATAGGATACTATTGGCCAACATTACACAAGGATGTTGTAGCTTATACAAGGAGATGTGACAGATGCCAACGAATGGGAAGACCAACCAGGTCAGATGAAATGCCACTATATCCACAAGTAATAGTTACCCCCTTTGATAAATGGGGAATGGATTTTATTGGACCAATTGATCCACCATCAAATGGCAAGTTATATATTCTAGTTTGCACAGATTATGTAACAAAGTGGGTTGAAGTAAAGGCAATGACTCATACTTGTGATAAAAAAGTTGTTGAATTTCTGTATGAGAAAATTTTCACTAGATTTGGAGTTCCCAGAGAGCTTGTAACTGATTAGGGAGCTCAGTTCACTTCCAATTTGATCATTGCACTAACGAATGATTATAAAATCAAACATAGGAAGTCCATCCCCTATCACCCTCAAGTCAATGGTCAAGCAAACGTTACAAACATGAAAATCGAGGCAATACTAACAAAGATAGTGCAGCTCCATAGGAAAGATTGGAGTAGTAGACTTCCTGAAGCAGTCTGGGCCTACAGAACTGCATGGAAGACAACAACTGGGTTTACACCTTTTGAACTACTTTATGGGAAAACAACCATGTTTCTCATTGAATTTGAACATAAAACTTTGAGGAAAGCTCTCGAACTCAATATAGAAATTTTTGAAGCACAAAAGGAATGTCTCCTAAGCTGAATGCCTTGGACAAAATAAAAAAGCTACCTTGCAACATACAGAAGCTGTCCAACAACAAAGGAAGAAATGGCACGATCAACACATCAAAACCAAGCAATTCTCTGCTGGTGATTGGGCTCTACTATATGATTCCTGATATCAAGAAAACCAAGGTAAGCTCACAACATGCTGGCTCGGTCCCTATGAAGTTGAGAATGTGTTTGACAATGGATCAGTACAACTGGCCACAATTGATCTAGTCTGTTTCAAATTTCTAGTTAATGGACACCGACTGTAGTTATATCATAAGCCGACATCAAAGGAAGAGTTCCTAAAAAAGTTTGTTTCGACTGGTCTTTCTACAGCAAAAGGCTTAGGCCTTTTTCTTGCAGCTTCTCTTTAAGTATTGTGTTGACCGTCAATAATAAAGTTTTCTTTTTTAAAGAAAACCATTTTTCTCCGTTTTCTTTCATCTATCACATCATTCATTCCTTTATTTACCATGTCATCCATATTGCCACTCTTCCTCATTCATGCATTCAATATTTTAGCTTTCATTTCATGATACACTATTGTCCTTTACGGCATGCCCAAGAACTGAATTCAAGGTACATGAAATCTTTTCATTATCGCATAATTTATTCTTTATGTTTATTCATTAATTGTAATGTATACATCAGCTGTAATTGCATTCTTTAATCCTATTACTCTATACATGTGAGGACACATATCAAATCCTAAGTAGGGGGTGGGGGTATTCTAATTTGAAATTTTCCTGTGCCAAATTTACATTTGCCAAAATAGTTATGTTCTTGTACTTTCTAAAAGTTTGATTGCAAAGCCATATCCTAAGAATAAGCTAACTACTTAGTTTAAGTAGTTCTTAAAATTATTTTATGCAAATGTTTGGTTGTTATTCTTGGTAAGGAAAAGGAAGTGCAATAAGGAAGAAGAGTCTTTTTCTAGCTTTTAGCATCAGTCTGAGTTTTGTTTTAAGGATTTTTTATCATGGGTGGCCAATTGGTGAGGCACGAGCCTACAACTCATGAGGAATTAATACAAGATCCTTAGTTAATGCAAGCATTCACCAATTGTGGATGGTTAAATTATTTCTTGAGAATTGATTCTTTTGATGAAGAGGCTATAGGCGAATTCTTAAGAATATTTTCAGAAAATGAGGCTACGGTATGGGGCTTGGCAGTGGCTGTGACAGAGGAAAGAATTGTAGAAGTTACTAGATTACCAGAAGTTGGTGAAAATTTTCCTGTTGGAAGGGATGTTGTCTCTACTAGGGCATACTTTACCCTACCAACTGATGGGCTTTTGGAAATTTCAAAGCAAGGTGCAAAAGAATGTCCTTGCCTTATCCAAATTCTAAATATGTCATCTTTATTATTAGGAATTTAACTTGTGAAGGGCGCTTCTCTTACCTACATTCATATCATTTCAAATTGTTAAGTCATATGAGACATGGACTGGTAGTGAATGTTCTAAATTTTTTGTTAAACTTATTGCAAAGTAGTGCACATGAAACCCAAAAGGGTAAACAAAACTCTGTCACACATCATGCCCTAATAAAAATTTTGACTGGGTGATCTTTAAGGGATGTTTCACTTCTTTCCTGGAATGAGTTTGTTGTCCAAAAAGGTCTTCAACTACCTGAACCCCCTAGGGTACTACCTATGTAGCCTAGAAGAAAGAAAATGAGAATTGAGTCCACAAGTACTGAAACAGAGCAAGTATCTGTTGCCCCTGCAATGTCCAATCCTATAGCTTCTATACCAATGTCCTCTACCAGTGTGCAAACAAGGTCTGTCGCTAGGAGAGAAAAAGGAAAGACAATTGTAGGTGAGTCATCTGGGGTAGGGCAGACTCCTAAGTCAGACCCACATACTCAAAGATAAAAACTTTTTGCCTCATCCTCTCTGGTGGAGTCTTCCCCTGTTTCTGTCTCTCCTGCAGCAATACCCGTTAATACTCCAATTTCAATATCTTCTTCCCCTGCCAAGTCTGGATCTTCAAGACCAGCTAGGAAGAGGACTGCTAAGGAAGCATCCTTTGTTGCTGCTCCTTCTGAAAAGCTATCAAAAAGGAGTTCATTGAGAAAACAGTCTAAGCCTGCTACAACCTCCGTTCAAATAGAAACTATCATAATATTGGAGGACTCTGCTGAGTCAAGTCATGATAACTCCTTGGATATGTCTACAAATATTCCACAAAGCTCCTTGGTTGTTCCTAAGGCAGCACAACCCAGTAATGTTGATATGGGGAAAATGTTGAGTCTAGACGACATGGCTTGTGTGGTTGAGAAAATTTCTGAGGAAGAACAATCTTCTCCCATGCAACAATAGGGCTTCATCTTGCAGCAAGAGGATTTTGTCCTACAACAAGAAGGTGTGCTTGAACTACCTGGAATACCCTATGATAATCCATTACCCACTAAAGTTTGCATAGATTTAGTTGTGTATTAAAGGACTCTACTGATTGTATACTGGGAATTTCTGAGAATTAAGTGGAAGCATGTGTCATTCCAGACTTTATGTTTTAGCCATCTTGCCAAAACTAAAGTCCAGCAAAGTTTATGGGAAGAGGAAAAGAAAAAGCTGCAAAAAGAAATTGAAAGGTAAAAGCAAGAAATTTAAGATATGCAAAAGAAAATGGATAACATGATGAAAATAACTGGACAGATAACAGAGTGTAGGCCACAACCCAAGGTATATGCAATGTTCCTCAAGGAACAATTTCTTTGGTTCAAACTAATGAGGATCTCTAGAAATTTAGATCCCAATATTAAAACTACCAAGGAATTCTATGATTCCTATGAAGTGGCACCTAATTGCTTGAAAAAATTTGTGTGTGAACTTTATTTACATGGTCATTTAATTCCTACAGAAACTGATTGGAACCCACTCCTTTATATAGGTGATATCCATTTAAGAGCACTTATGTCTTGGTCTGCAAATGAGATCAATTATGGGAGACAATTGGAAACATATGAAGAAACAAAAAGAGATGAACCTATTCTTCTAAGCGCTGAGAGTTTAGATCCATGTACAATTTTAAGAACCTGGTTTGAAGTTTCTTATGGATGGAATCATGTTGAGGAAAGAAGGAAAATTTTTGACATCAGACAATAGGTATACAGTGAGTTCAAAGAGCAAAAATATACATTTTGGAAACTCGCCTCTTCTAGGATTGAGACAAAGTGGGAGAGATTGACGATTGGTCGAAGAAAGACAGAGCCTCACAGCCCTTAAAACTTCACAGCAACACTCAGAAGAACAGAAAGGTACATACAACTGGGTTTGTAAAGCAAATTTGAATTATGGATGCCACTGACCTTCCAACCTCTAGTTTTAATGTGGCTGCTCTATCCTTACCAAGCTAAGGAAATAAATGAAGAAATAGAAAACCATAGATTTGAAATATGTTAGTTTACCCGAGGTTTTTACTTCAAGTTTGGAACTTCATTGTAGGGTCATGTTGCTCCAACAAATTTTAGGGAAATAATAAGGAAAGTCAATGCTGGAGGATCAACATTATGATAAGCATGGGATAGAATGATGAGCCTTAAATATGCTCATAGTTTGAAACTTTTGATACTCTTACTTTTGTTATTAATAGTTGTTTAAACCTGTTGATTAAAGACTTTTTGGGTAATATCCTGTAGCAATGAATTCCATATTCCTGCAACTTGACAACTTTATTAATTACCTTTTTGACCTCCCGCATAGCTGATGTATGCTTATGATTTTGGATAATGGAAGAGGAATAACATGTGATTAATGAATGAATGACATGTCACTTGTGTGTATGCTTTCCTTTGCCTCAATCACTTATTGCAGGTTGTTGGAGGGAGCAGAAGTTGATCAAGCGCAAAGAATCTCGACTCTATTGAAGAAGTTTTTCCAGTAAAAACTCTTTGACTGAATCTTTGGGAAGAAGTTTAAACGGTTCTTTGATCTAGGGAGTGTGTAATGCTATATTCTCTCTAGGTCACGTCGAGCAGATAGAATTTCATTTATGAATATCTATTCTGTGGATTCAGAATGTATTTATGATCACGACTCCCTCTGTTACTTGTCTCTTTCATTTAAATAGTTGTTCCTCGTACGTGAGTGAATGAGGATGAAACAGTATGTGTTAAAATTAAGTTGAATAAGCAATAGAGTTTTGTGTTAAGTTTTATTTTCAAACAGAGTAATCGATGTATCCTGGTTCTAGGTATGAATAAAATTTGATGAAGCTTTGAGTCAACTTCTTGTGTAATTGAAGTTGATGCTTGCTAAGGGGGCCCACTTAGTAAGTATTCTGTAGCGAGTTGTTGTAGTTAACTATTCATTTCATGTTGATTACTGGTTAGAATTTATTTCTATAGATTTCAATGCAAACTCAGCCTTGTATTGTTCCTATAGCATCGAGAATCCATCCCTGTGTCTATTCCTGCAGCATAAGGCCAGCTCATAGTTTGTCCTTTAATAATAGTTGCTATGATTTCTATTTTAGCTGAGTTGTGTGTGAGTTAAAAAAATTTATGTCGCACTACTTCTAAGTATTTGTTTTCTATAGATGGTGACTAAAAACTAGTTATTAGTGCACATACCATTCTACTCCATTTCAAGTATGCGTTCCCTAGTTTGACAAAGTAAATGAACAACCATAAGAAGATGTTAGTCACTTGTTGGAATGTCCAATTCCTAAGTTTAGTTATGCTGTGACTTTTATATCCTTTTGTGGGTGTGACCAAAGACCACAAAGTTTTAGTCAATGAGCAGTGCCTACTGAAGTTCAAGATCGGAAGCTATTGTGATGAGGTACTATGTGATATCATTCCCATAGATGCATGTCACAAGTTGTTGGGGAGGCCGTGGAAGTTTGATAGGTGAGTTGTACATGATGTCCATCCAAACACTTATTCCTTGATGAAGGATGGAGTCTATCATAAGTTGAAACCCCTGAAGAAGGATGAAGAAAAGGTATGCAGTAGTGCTAGAATTTTTTTTGTTAATGGAAGTAAATTTTTAGAAGGCATGAAGCATGAGCATATGTGTTATGCATTTATTCCTGGAATGGATAAGGATGATAGTGAGAAGGTGCTAGTAGAAGTTTCTTGACTATTAGATAAGTCTCAAGAGATTATCTCTGATAACGTACCTAAGGGTTTACCACCAATGAGGAAGATCAGTCATCAGATTGACTTGATGCCTAGAGACACTTTGCCAAATAAGGCAACTCATAGACTGACTCCTGTAGAAAATGAGGAGTTGAACAGACAAGTTCAAGAGTTGTTGAGGAAGGGTTTGATTCGAGAGAGTTTGGACCGTGTGCAATACCTACAGTACTAGCACCGAAAAAGGATGGGGAGTGGAGGATGTGTATAGGCTCCCAAGCCATAAATAAGATAACAATCAAGTAAAAATTTCCCCTACCAAGGATGGATGACCTAATGGACTGTTTGAGTGGAGCTCAATACTATACAAAGATAGATCTGAAAAGTGGATATCACCATATCTAGATTTGTGAGGGAGATGAATGGAAGACTACCTTCAAGACCAAAGAGGTCATGTACAAGTGGTTAGTCATGCCTTTTCAGGTAACCAATGCACCAAGCACATTCATGCGGCTCATGAATGAGGTACTAAAAGAGTTTCTTGGAAGTTTTGTCATTGTGTATTTAGATGATATTTTGATATTTAGTAAGAATTTGGATGAGCATTTAGTGCATATTATTATGGTTTTTGAGAAGTTGAGAGAGGAGAAACTATTGATAAATTTGAAAATGTGTAGTTTTGTTATTGAAAATGTGTAGTTTTGTTAAAAAGGAGTTAGTGTACTTGGGGTTTTATTGTCTCAGCAGAGGATCTGAAGATGGACCTAGAGAAGGTGAAGGCTATTCTAGGATGGCCTACCCCAAGAACTGATAATGAGGTTAGATATTTCCATGGTCTGGCCAGTTTTTATAGAAAATTCATTAGAAACTTGAGTAGTATTTGTGTACCCTTGACTGAAACAATGAGAGGGGATAAAAAAGAGTTCAAGTGGAGCACTAGAGTAGCGAAGAGTTTTGATCTAGTGAAGGAGAAGGTGATAGAGCAGCTAGTTTTAGCCCTCCCAGATTTCAATAATGTGTTTCAAGTGGATTGTGATGCCAATGGTTATGCCATTGGAGCAGTGATGAGCCAAGAAGGTAAGCCCATTGCCTATTTTAGTGAAAAGTTAAATGATGCAAAGAGAAAGTATTTTGTATATGATCAAGAATTTTATGCAATAGTTCAAGCATTAAAGAAATGGAGACATTATCTATTGCCAAAGGAGTTTGTTCTATTTACTAATCATCAAGCATTCTAGTACCTAAGTAGTCAGGGAAAATTAAACCAAAGGCATATGAAATGGGTAGAATTTTTGCAAAGTTATACCTTTTTTCTAAAGCATAGGAGTGGCAAGTCAAATAGGGTTGAAGATGCCTTAAGTAAGAGGAAGACATTGTTGGCAAAGATGCATATTGAAGTGGTTGGGTTCAATGAACTCAAGACATTGTATCTTGAGGATCCTAATTTTGTAGAAGCTTGGAAAGCTTGCAACGAGCCTGTTACAGTTGACAGGATGAAGTGGTTGGACTTCATAATCCAGGATGGAATGTTGTTTAAGGGAAGTCAATTGTGTATTCCAAGGAGTTCCATGAGGGAGAACTTGATAAAGGAGAAGCACAATGGAGGAATGGCAGGACATTTTGGTCAGGATAAGACCATTTCCATTATCAGTGAGCATTATTATTGGCCTCAGTTATCACAAGATGTGAAGAAGTTTGTGCAGAGTTGCAGGGCATGTTAGATGGCTAAACCAGTGAGCCAGAATACAGGGTTGTATCAGCCCTTACCTATACCAGAGAGGCTGTGGGAGGATATAAGTATGGACTTTGTTCTTGGCTTGCCAAGGACACAAAGAGGGAATGATTCAATATTTGTGGTAGTTGACAGGTTTTCAAAGATGGCACATTTCATCCCATGCCAGATGACCCATGATGCAATCCACATTGCTGACTTTTTCTTCAGAGAGGTGGTGAGGCGACATGGTCTACCAAACAGTATAGTCTCAGATCATGACACAAAATTTGTTGGATACTTTTGGAGGACCTTGTGGAAGAAGTTGAAAACAAAATTGAAGTTCAGTTTTGCACACCATCCACAAACTAATGGGAAGACTAAGGTTGTGAATAGAAGTATGTGTAACATAATAAGATGCTTGGTAGGAGATAAACCCAAGGGATGGGACTTGATCTTACCCTAGCCAGAATTTTCTTACAACAATATCCATGGAAGATCCTTTATTAGACCTCAAATCAAACTTTCCTAAGTTTTCATCGTCTCTTCTAATATAGAATTTTCTTCCAAATACTCTAAAGTAGTTTGACAATAGTAATACTTCTATACCACAACTTGTAAGGAGTCTTTGAGCTATTAGATCTTGGTTGAAATCTATTATCATAGGTATCATAGGTATGTAGGTATGTAGGTAGATTTAGGCTATGATTATGGTATTATAGGTGTAGGTAGATTTATGCATTGGCACAACATAATCATGTATGTGGTTATTTGGTGTTGTTATGGTTTGATGTTGGAAGGTTGTTCTTATCTCCTTGATGGCTATTTGATTCCTTAACTATGGTTATTCATTTGTGGGCATGTTTGGAAAATCAAATTTGTAGTTGATTTGTTGTTTGAGTCTTGCATTTTAGAGGATTATCTTCTTTGATATGTTAACTTGCATGTCACTAATGTCACTAATGTCATTGTTTGGTATATATGAGTTATTAAATTGTATGGATTGATTACCCATTCAGTTTGAATAGTGGGATGACTCTATGTGGACTATCTATATCCATAAGATTGTTTCATTGTTCATGCAAATTTTGTCATTTATCCTTTTCTATGGTCATTTGTGCATTGGTATGTTGTTTTGGGATGAGAGGATGGATGATTAGAGTAAATAATTAGTCAATTCATGAGACTTGTATCGTGTGATTTATTCATGATTTCATGATAGCTTGGTACATTCATTGGCTATACAATTTTAGCGGGAGCTTTTGATAATCATGACTTGTCGGTGTAGGATTGGTTCTTAATGTTTTAAATGTAGTTGTGTGCATCTTCTTAGCTTGGAGATCTTGTCTTCACTTGTATGTTACTAAAATTTTAGTTGTGTGTGCAGACCTAGATGATCTTCATGGAGGGGATGCTAATCGTGATGACATGTGTAGCTTAGTATCATTGTTCAATTGGAGCTATTGGTAACAACATGAATGCATCAATGGTGATGGTTATCTTCATGTGATTGGAAATATGGTTTTTTGGTTTAGAGTGTGTTTGATATTATGTAATGGTTCTCTCTTGATTCTAGCTTATATTTTTGACATGATATGTGTTCTCATGAAACTAGGATGTATACAATGGTGCATGTGATCTCTTGGGTAGAGATGGTTAAATTTTTTTTATCATGATACCTTCTAGATTATTTCATTGGATCTTTTGCATTGATCTTAGTAGTTCTATTTGTATTGATTACATGATAATTTTCTTGATTACTTCATGATGGTGCTATGTTGCATTTTTATTTTTTCATATATTGATTGGTTATAGGTGCTCATGGATACTTGGAGATGTGGGTGACATTGGAGTTCTCTTGTGATTAGAGAAATTTTCTTGAGATGATTACTCTTTGGAGGTTTTAGCAAGAAGATTAGTGAGATTTCACTTAGATATGAACATGATCTCATGTTGGAACTATAGAGGAGAATTTTCTTGGAGTGATTCATGATGACTTGGTTATCCTAGAGGAGCATTATTATTTCCCACTCTTGCTCTACTCAACGGTTTATCATTTGAGAGGTATTTTCACATTATTTATTTCAACACATTTATGTTTCATGTGTTTATTTGTCATGTGGTTGAGTAAAGTATTTGTGATTGATTTTGGATATTCATTTCAAGATTATTTAGCATGAGTTTATGATGCTTTATCTTTCATTGATATATACCCTAAGCTATGGATAGTTAATTCTAGTGGATTTATTTTGAGAGATTTTCAAGTAATTATTATCTCCTTGTGCATTTGAGTGTATGTTATCATTCATTGATGAGGATTTTAGGAGACGGTTAATGGGATGGTTTTAGATTTTAGAATGGTTACTTTGAGTTTGATAGTCTTGGTTAGAGAGGCTTACATCCATATTGGCATTATACATTGATTCATATTTTGTGTTTGATCTAAAAGGTTAAACATTGTTTTGGGTGCTGTTGAGGATACTAATTTGGGGTTGTTAGGAAATCATACTTGACATACTATATCACATTGAGGTGTTGGTAGAAGTAAATATTATGGTTTACAAGTTTTCTCTCTTCATGGTTCCTTCTTGGAGGATCATGTTCATATGATTTGAGAGGATGGTGGCAACAAGTTGTGAGAAATTATGTAGCTAATTTGGTTTCATGTGTGGATCTTTGTTATAGTTTTTTATTTTTTATGTTTTGATTATTTATCACACCTTGATATAGTGTTGATTGGTAGACTTTATATTCTCTGACATTACCTATGTAGTGGGAGTTCTTGGATATGTATGTTCTTCATTGATAGGTTTGATACATGGAGCTTGTGATTGTGGATATGGATTACATATGTTTTTGGCATGAGTTTACCCATGTTATTGGTACCATGAAGGTATGTATGGTTAGATATATTAACATGTGTGCAAATGTTACTTCTAATCATGTGTTTTTTTCTTCATGATAGAAAATTGGCTAGAGCCTTTGTTATCACTTAGATTTGATGCTTTTGTTGTTGGATTGGTGCATCTTCACCTTGGCATGTTCCTTTTCTTCCATAGGTGGAATGTTGGAAGATGGAAAGATTTATTTCTTGAGATGGTGGTTACTTTGTTCTTATTGTGTAGGTATTTTGATGGAGCAAGAGAGCATGCTATAGATTCATGTGGTTTTTGCTAGAAGAATAAATAAGTTTCCCTTTGAGTTTGTTGTCGTTGATGCCAACATTGGTTGGTAACTAACTAAGTAATCTATGCATCTATGTTTATTTGGTACTTTGGTTAAAAAATCCTCTTAGTAAAAGGAAATTATATGAGTTCTTGGTATGTTACTCAAGAGTGTCAACAATAGGTATAAATGAGCTTTTAGTGATTTTTTGTGATCTGGTTGAGTTATCTAGGTGAGAAAAGTTAAGTATTCTTTTGGTCAAAAAGGTTAATTATTTTTCCTTTGTGTGTTCCTTATTAGGAACAAGCCTATGTAATGTTTGGATAACACGTTTTGTTCTATGCACCAAAAAAAATCTTGAATTGGGCTGACAGGTCATTTTGAATTTTGGGTGTTCACATTCAATTAGGTTGACCTAATTGATGAAGGAAGACATGCATAGGCATATATATGTGTGTGTGTGTGTGTGTATTATGGATAGATATAGATACATAGTATGGTATGAGAGAAAAGAGACAAGAGTAATAGTGTGAACTAACTAAGAGTGATTGTATATTTGCAATTAGAGCATAAGTTTGGTATTTTCCAAAGCATAAGTTCTAAAAATGGTTTTTGCACTTTATAGGTCTAGTTCTCTAGTTCAGTTTTGGTAGTGATCCACACCTTTTTATATCTTGGCTATAAGAAAAAATTTTGTATTAAAGTTGTGAGCCTTTCAAAGATAATGAGTCCTGGCAATGAGCTCTATAATATCTTATAACCAGTTATAATATATTGTGAGCTAATCCTCACTATGGTTCTCCTAGTTTGGGTTTTCCATGTGAAAGTCTTGGTGTCAATGTATTATGACCTCTTTTATGTTTTGGTTCACTATAGCAGCTAGATGTGGATTAATAATTGGATGGTTGATAACTAATTTTGTTATAGAATACTAAGAAGGAGGCTGAATTAGTATTCTACTAACAAAATTAATTATCAACCATCTAATTATTAATCCATGTTTAGTTGCAATAGTGAACCAAAACATAAAAGAGATCATAACATATTGACACCAGGATTTTTATGTGGAAAATCCAAAGTTGTAAAAACCATGGTGAGGATTAGCTCACAATATTTTATAACCAATTATGAGATATTAGGGGGCTCACTGCTAGGACTCAATATCCTTGAAAGGATCATAGTTTGAATACAAAAAAATGGCTTATAGCCATGATACAAAAAGGTGTGGCTTGCTACCAAAAGTGAACTAGAGAAATGCACCTACAAAGTGCAAAAATCAGTTCTGATTATGCTTTGGAAAATACCAAAATTATGCTCCAGTTGCAAATATACAATCACTATCAGTCACTTCACACTATTACTCTTGTTGCTTCACTTGAATACCATGCTATGTATCTATATCCATCATATACACACATACATGTTCATATACATACACAGTCATGTCTCCCTTCATCAATTAGGTTAGCCTAATTGAATAATTTGAATACCCAAAATTCAAAATGACTTGTCAAACCC
>VDFB02268825.1:0-25482 GCA_007258455.2 Sequoia sempervirens | reverse complement strand
GGGAGGATATAAGTATGGACTTTGTTCTTGGCTTGCCAAGGACACAAAGAGGGAATGATTCAATATTTGTGGTAGTTGACAGGTTTTCAAAGATGGCACATTTCATCCCATGGCAGAAGACCCATGATGCAATCCACATTGCTGAATTTTTCTTCAGAGAGGTGGTGAGGCTACATGGTCTACCAAAGAGTATAGTCTCAGATCATGACACAAAATTTGTTGGATACTTTTGGAGGACCTTGTGGAAGAAGTTGAAAACAGAATTGAAGTTCAGTTTTGCACACCATCCACAAACTAATGGGAAGAGTAAGGTTGTGAATAGAAGTCTGGGTAACGTATTAAGATGCTTGGTAGGAGATAAACCCAAGGGATGGGACTTGATCTTACCCCAGGCAGAATTTTCTTACAACAATATCCATGGAAGATCCTTTATTAGACCTCAAATCAAACTTTCCTAAGTTTTCATCGTCTCTTCTAATATAGAATTTTCTTCCAAATACTCTAAAGTAGTTTGACAATAGGAATACTTCTATACCACAACTTGTAAGGAGTCTTTGTGCTATTAGATCTTGGTTGAAATCTATTATCATAGGTATCATAGGTATGTAGGTATGTAGGTAGATTTAGGCTATGATTATGGTATCATAGGTGTAGGTAGATTTATGCATTGGCACAACATAATCATGTATGTGGTTATTTGGTGTTGTTATGGTTTGATGTTGGAAGGTTGTTCTTATCTCCTTGATGGCTATTTGATTCCTTAACTATGGTTATTCATTTGTGGGCATGTTCAGAAAATCAAATTTGTAGTTGATTTGTTGTTTGAGTCTTGATTTCTAGAGGATTATCTTCTTTGATATGTTAACTTGCATGTCACTAATGTCACTAATGTCATTTTTTGGTATCTATGAGTTATTAAATTGTATGGATTGATTACCCATTCAGTTTGAATAGTGGGATGACTCTATGTGGACTATCTATATCCATAAGATTGTTTCATTGTTCATGCAAATTTTGTCATTTATCCTTTTCTATGGTCATTTGTGCATTGGTATGTTGTTTTGGGATGAGAGGATGGATGATTAGAGTAAATAATTAGTCAATTCATGAGACTTGTATCGTGTGATTTATTCATGATTTCATGATAGCTTGGTACATTCATTGGCTATACAATTTTAGCGGGAGCTTTTGATAATCATGACTTGTCGGTGTAGGATTGGTTCTTAATGTTTTAAATGTAGTTGTGTGCATCTTCTTAGCTTGGATATATTTTCTTCACTTGTATGTTACTAAAATTTTAGTTGTGTGTGCAGACCTAGATGATCTTCATGGAGGGGATGCTAATTGTGATGACATGTGTAGCTTAGTATCATTGTTCAATGGGAGCTATTGGTAACAACATGAATGCATCAATGGTGATGGTTATCTTCATGTGATTGGAAATATGGTTTTTTGGTTTAGAGTGTGTTTGATATTATGTAATGGTTTACTCTTGATTCTAGCTTATATTTTTGACATGATATGTGTTCTCATGAAACTAGGATGTATACAATGGTGCATGTGATCTCTTGGGTAGAGATGGTTAAATTTTTTTATCATGATACCTTCTAGATTATTTCATTGGATCTTTTGCATTGATCTTAGTAGTTCTATTTGTATTGATTACATGATAATTTTCTTGATTACTTCATGATGGTGCTATGTTGCATTTTTATTTTTTCATATATTGATTGGTTATAGGTGCTCATGGATACTTGGAGATGTGGGTGACATTGGAGTTCTCTTGTGATTAGAGAAATTTTCTTGAGATGATTACTCTTTGGAGGTTTTAGCAAGAAGATTAGTTAGATTTCACTTAGATATGAATATGATTTCATGTTGGAACTATAGAGGAGAATTTTCTTGGAGTGATTCATGATGACTTGGTTATCCTAGAGGAGCATTATTATTTCCCACTCTTTCTCTACTCAGCGGTTTATCATTTGAGAGGTATTTTCACATTATTTATTTCAAACACATTTATGTTTCATGTGTTTATTTGTCATGCGGTTGAGTAAAGTATTTGTGATTGATTTTGGATATTCATTTCAAGATTATTTAGCATGAGTTTATGATGCTTTATATTTCATTGATATAGACCCTAAGCTATGGATAGTTAATTCTAGTGGATTTATTTTGAGAGATTTTCAAGTAATTATTATCTCCTTGTGCATTTGAGTGTATGTTATCATTCATTGATGAGGATTTTAGGAGACGGTTAATGGGATGGTTTTTAGATTTTAGAATGGTTACTTTGAGTTTGATAGTCTTGGTTAGAGAGGCTTACATCCATATTGGCATTATGCATTGATTCATATTTTGTGTTTGATCTAAAAGGTTAAATATTGTTTTGGGTGTTGTTGAGGATACTAGTTTGGGGTTGTTAGGAAATCATACTTGACATACTATATCACATTGAGGTGTTGGTAGAAGTAAATATTATGGTTTACAAGTTTTCTCTCTTCATGGTTCCTTCTTGGAGGATCATGTTCATATGATTTGAGAGGATGGTGGAAAAAAGTTGTGAGAAATTATGTAGCTAATTTGGTTTCATGTGTGGATCTTTGTTATAGTTTTTTATTTTTTATGTTTTGATTATTTATCACACCTTGATATAGTGTTGATTGGTAGACTTTATATTCTCTGACATTACCTATGTAGTGGGAGTTCTTGGATATGTATGTTCTTCATTGATAGGTTTGATACATGGAGCTTGTGATTGTGGATATGGATTACATATGTTTTTGGCATGAGTTTACCCATGTTATTGGTACCATGAAGGTATGTATGGTTAGATATATTAACATGTGTGCAAATGTTACTTCTAATCATGTGTTTTTTTCTTCATGATAGAAAATTGGCTAGAGCCTTTGTTATCACTTAGATTTGATGCTTTTGTTGTTGGATTGGTGCATCTTCACCTTGGCATGTTCCTTTTCTTCCATAGGTGGAATGTTGGAAGATGGAAAGATTTATTTCTTGAGATGGTGGTTACTTTGTTCTTATTGTGTAGGTATTTTGATGGAGCAAGAGAGCATGCTATAGATTCATGTGGTTTTTGCTAGAAGAATAAATAAGTTTCCCTTTGAGTTTGTTGTCGTTGATGCCAACATTGGTTGGTAACTAACTAAGTAATCTATGCATCTATGTTTATTTGGTACTTTGGTTAAAAAATCCTCTTAGTAAAAGGAAATTATATGAGTTCTTGGTATGTTACTCAAGAGTGTCAACAATAGGTATAAATGAGCTTTTAGTGATTTTTTGTGATCTGGTTGAGTTATCTAGGTGAGAAAAGTTAAGTATTCTTTTGGTCAAAAAGGTTAATTATTTTTCCTTTGTGTGTTCCTTATTAGGAACAAGCCTATGTAATGTTTGGATAACACGTTTTGTTCTATGCACCAAAAAAAATCTTGAATTGGGCTGACAGGTCATTTTGAATTTTGGGTGTTCACATTCAATTAGGTTGACCTAATTGATGAAGGAAGACATGCATAGGCATATATATGTGTGTGTGTGTGTGTGTATTATGGATAGATATAGATACATAGTATGGTATGAGAGAAAAGAGACAAGAGTAATAGTGTGAACTAACTAAGAGTGATTGTATATTTGCAATTAGAGCATAAGTTTGGTATTTTCCAAAGCATAAGTTCTAAAAATGGTTTTTGCACTTTATAGGTCTAGTTCTCTAGTTCAGTTTTGGTAGTGATCCACACCTTTTTATATCTTGGCTATAAGAAAAAATTTTGTATTAAAGTTGTGAGCCTTTCAAAGATAATGAGTCCTGGCAATGAGCTCTATAATATCTTATAACCAGTTATAATATATTGTGAGCTAATCCTCACTATGGTTCTCCTAGTTTGGGTTTTCCATGTGAAAGTCTTGGTGTCAATGTATTATGACCTCTTTTATGTTTTGGTTCACTATAGCAGCTAGATGTGGATTAATAATTGGATGGTTGATAACTAATTTTTTTATTAGAATACTAAGAAGGAGGCTGATTTAGTATTCTACTAACAAAATTAATTATCAACCATCTAATTATTAATCCATGTTTAGTTGCAATAGTGAACCAAAACATAAAAAAGATCATAACATATTGACACCAGGATTTTTATGTGGAAAATCCAAAGTTGTAAAAACCATGGTGAGGATTAGCTCACAATATTTTATAACCAATTATGAGATATTAGGGGGCTCACTGCTAGGACTCAATATCCTTGAAAGGATCATAGCTTGAATACAAAAAAATGGCTTATAGACATGATACAAAAAGGTGTGGCTTGCTACCAAAAGTGAACTAGAGAAATGCACCTACAAAGTGCAAAAATTAGTTCTGATTATGCTTTGGAAAATACCAAAATTATGCTCTAGTTGCAAATATACAATCACTATCAGTCACTTCACACTATTACTCTTGTTGCTTCACTTAGATACCATGCTATGTATCTATATCCATCATATACATACACAGTCATGTCTCCCTTCATCAATTAGGTTAGCCTAATTGAATAATTTGAATACCCAAAATTCAAAATGACTTGTCAAACCCAATTCAAAATTCATTTTCATGCACAAAACAAAATGTGTCATGGAAACATTAGGCTAACCTGTACCTAATAAGGAAAACACAAAGGACAAATATTTATTAACCTTGTTTACCAAAATAATACCAAACTTCTATCACTTGGATAACTCAATTGGATCACAAAAACTCATTGAAAGCTTATTTATACCTATAACTGACACTCTTGAGCAACATATAAAAACTCATAGAATTTCATTTTACTTAGAGGATTTTCAGATCAAAATATTGGATCAACATAGATCCATAGATTACTTATTTAGTTACCAACCAATAGTTGGCATCAATGACAACAAACTCGAAGGGCACCTTCTTCATTCTTCCAACAATATCCCCCTTTTTCATTGATGGAAACATGTACTAAAAAATGAGACTTTTTTCACAACAAAATTGTGCTCAACTTCCCCTAACATATGTACAAGACACAAAAATATAACATAACATTTTTTATACATACTCTTCTCCTTGTCTTCCCCTTTGGCATCAAGGAAAAATGATTGGGAAAGGATAAAAAATTCAATTGAAGAACTGGGGACACCCGGTAGCTCCTTGAGAATCACTTCCCAAGATGGCTTTCCATCATTCCAGACCCATTTTTTCCTAGAGAGAGTTTTATGTAGAGATTCTATTTCCACTATAAATTCTTCTCTTTCTTTTGAAGTGGATGCAGAAATGTTCATTTTCTCAAGCTTTCATGCTTCCATCAATGAATTTGATATAGAAACATGTTTAGACATAACCAGGTCTCCAAGTTGGGCATACTGTCTCATATCATCTTCTTTGTGCCTTTGCAAGATGAAAATTTTACTTTGAAGATCTACAATAGAAACCCACTTAACATAGTTTCTATCATCTGCAATCTTATAATCTTTGGAGGCATCAACAAGTTCAGACTCAATTGAGTCCATTAAATCCTTGATACCTTGAGTGGCTTCTAGCTATTAGAATCCAAGATCACCTGCATGCAAGATGGATACCTGTCACATGAAAAGGATATGAAGAACTGAAAAAGCTGTTCTTTGAAAAAAACCTCTCAGTAAAAATGCATTAAGAGAATCAATTATTACAATGTGATCAATCCTTATGAAGGAGATCAAGAAACCCTAAAAGGGAAACCCTAAATGAAACCCTAGTGTGCACACTTAATAATTAATAATTAATTAATAAATGTGCCTAAGTTTAGCTTAAGAATTAAAGAGGAATAAGTGACTTAATTAATTAATCAATGTGATGTAATTCAATTAAGCATAATAACTTATTACTCTAACACCCCCCCTTAAGATGAACTTAGGAAGAAGCTAAAACACTAGAATAGGATGCATGAAAGCAAAGATGGGTCCCGGCAACGAGGCCTGATCAGGTACCCATTTACAAATGCAATAATGGAGTGCAGGAAAAGGAACCAAGAACATCTGAAAGTGCACAAGAAAGCACCTGCAACTGAAAAAGTGGTGTGCAAAATAAAGCACACATACATGAGACTGGAATCATCTGGATTCACTGTTGTCGTGGAGGGACACTCACCGGACAAAGGTGTGATGGCAAAACAAAGGCACTACACAACCCCCCATGGCACTTTATAATACAGTGCGAGTACAAAATATGGCACAAAGTGATGTGCAAGAAACCCAATACAACACAAAAAAGGAGTAGAGAAGGAAAAACCCAGTGGGACAAAACCCCCCTACAATGAGATTACATGCTGCAAAGAAGCACTGGAAGAACTCTGTAGAGTAACACTGGAACTTGATATAGGCAAGCAAGGAAATATGCTTCTGTATACTACTGAAACCGGATGAGAGTCACTGATTGACTCAAGGAATCATGATTAAAGCAACAGAAGACCCGATGCCACGGAACACTGGAAAACTCCAAACTGGAACAACTCTGGAATCTATGAAGTAGCAAGCAATTATTGAATGATGTATTACTGAAAACGAAGTGCAAAGATGCAAGATGCACTCTCCCAACTGCCAAAACATCCAAGTAATCGCCAAACAACCCATCAGGCCAAATCTGGACTAACTGATAAACTTGGGATAGATACAGAAAAAGTGCATGGACAGCAATCTAGAGCTCCTCAATACCTTTCCGACGCTTCAAACGAGGCGAAAAATGGAGATCGTGGCAAAAAGTTATGAGCTTGGAAGCATAAAAAGTACATCTGACTTCAAACAGCAATAAATGCATAAAAATAGTAAAATACTGAAAAATAAACAGCACTACTAGAAAGTGCTCGGAACCAGCTTTCCGGCGATATCTCATTTGCCAGATTTTGATACCGTATGCCCAAGTCATGGCCAAAAGAAAAAAATAGCTCTTTTAGGAAAAATCAGGGTTAGGAGGGGGCAAAGAGGGCTGCCGTACGGCTGACGTCATGCTGACATCATCAGTTCAAGAGCTTAAATTTGATGGCCGTCTGGCCATCACAGCAAAAAATGCCCCCTGCAGGAAAAAAATTTCAGCGCCGGTATATTCTAGACAGTGTCGGAATATTCAAAATACTGGCCAGAATATTCTAGATTTGCCTGCGGATTTCCCATAGAATATTCTCTGGCCAGAATCGGAATGCATGGCCCCCGGTCGTAGATGTGACCGGGGCGGAGCGGATGGAGCCCGTGGGGGCTGGTGCAGCCGGTGGAGGAGCGGCGGCGAAGGCCGGCGGCGGTGGGGGATGGGTGGCCGCCGGGCGGCGGACCCTTTGTAAACTGGCCGCGCAGATTTTCTACGAAAAATTTTAAAAAAAATTAATTTTTTTGAATTTTTTTTGAAATCCACGCCTCGATCTGCGTGCTGGGGAGGCCGTCACGGCCCCTCCAGACAAATTTTTTGCCTCAGGACCAACTGCTCCAAAATGTCGATTTGTGGCGTTTTAGGGTTTTGGGACGTTGCGAACGCGATGGCGGCGTCCGTTTGAGCCCATTGTGTCCCAAAAGATGGCTACCCCCAGATCTTGCAGAAAAGATGCCTGTGGAAACCCTTGCACCCGAAACTCACGAAGAGGCCATATCTTCATATCACGAACAGGCAGCTGCAGGTCTGGAGCTCTGATACCATGTTAGAATCCAAGGTCACCTGCATGCAAAATGGATACCTGTCACATGAAAAAGATATGAAGAACCGAAAAAGCTGTTCTTTGAAAAAAACCTCTCAGTAAAAATGCATTAAGAGAATCAATTATTACAATGTGATCAATCCTTATGAAGGAGATCAAGAAACCCTAAAAGGGAAACCCTAAATGAAACCCTAGTGTGCACACTTAATAATTAATAATTAATTAATAAATGTGCCTAAGTTTAGCTTAAGTAATAAAGAGGAATAAGTGACTTAATTAATTAATCAATGTGATGTAATTAATTAAGCATAATAACTTATTACTCTAACACTAGCTACTTCATGCAATAAAAAAATAGTAGCTAGGCTTCCTCATCACATTCTCTTACTTGTTTCAAATTTTTCGAAGCTTTTTCATGTGCAATTATAGACTTATTTTGTAGAAATGATGATATTTTCTCTAGCAGAGTCAACTCCACTTCTTTACAGTATGTACCTTAAGATTAGACATGTACCCTTTTACTGAATCAACTATAAGCCTCAATTTTTGTTATCATAGTTAAAGAATTGTTTGGTGCAACACCATGGGTTGTCTCTGATAAAGTGTAATACCCTTCATGTTGTTGTTTGGACAAGTATTATTTTTCTTTGGTTTTTCTTGATACTTTGAGACTTTGATAGTTACTATTATTGTTTGGATTGGTGGATTGGATAGTTAGACTGCTTGATGATTATGCTACTTCAATTGAGGACATGGATATTATGATATGACATTATGGTTCCAATTGGTTTGGTGATGTTAATATGATTTCAGTAATACATTGTGATGCAGTGGTTTAGTAATTATTTTATGATGTGATAAGTTAGTTTAGCAATGTTACTTTATATTTAATGTTGTAATTGATAGAATAGTTTTGGTGAGAGGATAGTGTAGCACCACTCATTCATTACGTCCCTACTATGGTACAATTCCTTCTCACAATGTGATATTTGATTATATATGTATAAATGTACATGATCTTGTTTGTATGAAGGAATGGCGAGTATAGAGTCTTGATTCCACCTGCTTTGGCAAGACATGGCGAGCATCAATTTAACCCAATGGGCATGAAGTTGAAATAGAGATGACAAGGAAGTCACCCCATCCCATGTTTGTCAAACCATTTTGTTTAGTGGTATTGTACATCATTAACCTTTGTCATTTTTGCATTTTATTATAGTGGTTTGTGTGAATGTACTTTTGGTATTTATTTTGTGTTGTTTTTTTTCTGTGTAATTTAAATAATTGAATGATGTTAATAAATGTCGATAATAGTGTTAGAATAATTTGTATTAAAATATAAAAGTCATGTGATTTATTTAAAAGTGTAAATTAAATTATTTAAATTTAGTATTTTGATAATTTAATTAAATAAGCATGTTGAGGATAATTATAGAAAAAACTAATTAAATGAATTAGATTCTGTGAATTGCAAGTAAAACTGCAAAATAAGAATTAAAAACAAAAAGTGTTATTAAATAGAAAAAAATCAATAAAGAAAGAAAAGTTAAAGTGGACCAATCAATGTTGAGTTTTGGCTATAAAGTTGGGAATAAAAAGTTATATTTTATTTAATAGTAAAACCGGGAGATTTCCATTGATGAGAAAATTGATAAACATCACACAAAATATTGCATTTTTGAAATGGGAGTTTCTTTTGTGCTTGTTCTGTAGAAATTCATTGAGTTTTTCATTGTTCTAGAAGAGGGGTTCTTCTGAAGTAAATTTTATATTAGAAAATTGGAGCAAGAAAATCTAGAGGAGAAGTTCTGAAAGAAGGAACGAGAGCTCTTCAAAAGGATATTTGAATCAAGCAATGCTTCATCAAATTGTCAATAGCGCAAGACTCCAGGTTCCATTTTCTTAATGTTTAGTTTTCTAATTCAAAAGAAAAATAAAAATGAATAAATATGTTTCTTGTGGAGAAAAATAATTCTTATGAGATTTTGGGTAATCTTTTGGGTAGCAAGTAATCAGGGAAAAATATATTGTTCAAACCTCTGAAAATGTTCAATATGTTTATAATTTTGTGTTCGAAAAATTATTTCCCTCTCTAAAACAAATGAGTTCTTTTTGAATATTTATTCATATATATATATATATATATATATATATATATATATATATATATATATATATATATATATATATATATCTTGGGATATATATATAATATATATGCAAGTGATTTTAATGATTAGTCTCTTACAGAGGATGTTTTGTTAAATATATATATATATATATAAATAAATGTATATATATACACAGATTTGTAGCAAAGTATATATATATTTATTTATTTGCATTGATATTTTATATGAAACTATGTTTTCAAAATTGAATTCCGGTTCGAACTGTACTTCCATTGATGCCCTTGGTTTTTGTGAAGGGGTTTGAAAAAAATAAAATTAATATATATATATATATATATATATATATGATATATATTTCATGTATATGTACAGTCTAAGCAAAAAGTTAACCAGTTTAGATTAGTTGTTTAATTTTGAAGAAAATAGAAAATTAAATATTTATTTATATTTTATATGTATATATATACATATATATATCCAATAATTGGTACATATATAAATATATATATATATATATATATATATATAATATAATATAATATAATATAATATAAAGGTTAGAATGTATTGATTTGGTTTTAATTGTGAAAATTATAAAATTGATTTATATTAGTTGATTAAAATGAAACAAATTAATTAGTTATGAGAAAATCATTATTGAACTTTATTTCAAATTTGTGGAAATTGAGGATTAGGAAACATAATTAATCAATTGTTGATTTTTGTGCAGCGAAAACAATGTAAGGACATTAATATGTTTTTTTTTTTCCTAATTTTCTAAATCCTATATATTCTTTTGGACGATCTTGTTGTTATTATATTATTATTGTTTCAGATTTTCAATGAGGGAACCTAGTTTGGTTTAGAAACCCGATTATAGATGTTATGATCCTTAGAATTCTAGAGGTGTGATTTTATTGTTGGATGTTTATCCTCATTTTTTTGTTCTCTTGTTATAGCAAGTTATTGGTATCATCATTGTGAAATGGTCATAAGAGATTTTGTGGAGACCTTGAGTATGTGTTTTAGTGAGATGAGTAATGCCTTGCATGTCATTAGTTGTGATTTAATGTCTTGTTCATTATGGTACAACCCTTTCTTTGATTTTGTTATGTTTTGGGGTCTAAGGGAGAGTGGCTCTTCATGGGGGCCGGCGCTTCAAAAGGAGGAAGGGCTCAAGATAACCCACATAAGAGTAGATTAAAAAGTGAAAACCTAATAATAGAACTTAGTGAAAACCTAATAATAAAACTTAGGGGGATGGGTAGTAAAAACATATAATATACTCTTAGATACCTCATCTATTCATTAGGGTTATTATAGACTAATGGTAGATTGAGAAGGCTGTGGTTGGAAAAGTCGTAGCCTCATCCTCAAGAGAGGTTAACGGCTCTGCATGAGTCACCATATGGGGTTGCTGCCTCAAGTAGGGAAGGGATAGGAAAGCCATAGATGGGGGCCAATGCCTCATGTTGGAGGAAGGGCTAGGATAGCCCATGTAGGCTATGCAATCACACTCTCCACTTGTTTCCCTTATGCTTGGTTTCTTGGTTGCCTCTTGAAGTGTGTCATAATTGTTGTCTCTTTGGCTTACTTGGCATGTGGATTATTGGTTATTTCCTTGGTTTATTTATAATATGTTTTATGTCCCTTTGGTTATTATGAGTGGTTCCTTGTTGTTGTCTTTTATGATCAATATGTTCTTTGATGTTGCCTTTGGAGTTATTGTACTATGTTATTCTTTGTTGGAGTTTTCTTGAGGCATTCATGGTCATGATTATTTCCTTGTCACCTCTAATCATGGGGGGTGGGTTATTTATAACCCACATGGTCAGGTGGAATGTGCTCCACACCCATTGGGTTCCAAATCAGTGTTCTTTCTTCACAGTATTCTACAGATGGAGCTTGTACCAGTTATTCATCTTGTTTTCAGACATTATTTTTACTATGTATGTATCCCTCATGTATGGGAGGTTTCATTGTATTCATTATGGAGAAAATACATTAATGTATTAAATGATGATGTATTATTTATGCACCTTTGTAACATTCCATTTTATGAGATTCATTTATGAGATTTATCATGTGACATATTTATACTTATACTTGTGTATAATTGGATGTACTTTTGTAAATGGTTATTGTAATGTTATGATGGATGTTAGATTAGATAAGTTACTTAACTTTATCTTTTATCTTTTGTTAGAAGTTGTTTATGCAATGTGACCTCACGTGCCCCAGAAGACATGTCGCTGTGATGCTAATGTGTAATGTAGTTATGTTGTTGATGGTTCATAATTATTTTTACTTTGTATTATTTAAAAAAAGGGTATGTACAGGGTCATCATGGAAATAACAAGCCCTTAAGTGGCAAAAAAATTAGAAAAATTAGAGCTAGGAAACTTGACGTAAAATTTTGAATAAGTTATCTATATTATTTCAAAAATATGTAAGAATAGAATCTATAGTAAATTTAATTTTGTTTCTAAACTACTAGGTTTATCTTTTTAGAAAAAAAATATATTTGGTGAAATTTTGAAATTTCAATGCAGTATTACTTAAATTTTAGGAAAAAAATAAGTAGGTGGCTATCTCACTACCCTAACCACAATAAAATGATAATATTTTTTTATAAGATTTTAGACATAAGTAGAGTAATCATGTCCAAATGTGATGCATATTTTTTTGTAATTTTTTTCAAAGTAAATAATTAATTATTATGAATTTTTTATTACAAATTTTTAAAAATATAAATCTTGTATGTTTGACCACCTTAACTTGGTCAAAACTTCATGAAATTATTTTTTTACTTTTTAATTCCTATAGTATGTGAAGCATAGAATGTGATTCATGTCTTGGATTCCAAAAAATGTGATACTGTTTGAAAGCTATAGATGTTTTTCAATTAGACTATCAATCAAGACTTTAGTCATAATTCAAATAGAAAATGAACAATAATTATTTATTAAATTCAAGGTAAAGCATAATTTATATTGGTGGAAGGTTGAGAATCTCCTTTAAAAACACTTTTCATTTCATCAAATTGGGGTAAAAGAAATCTAATCAGCCACATACCCTACAAATACCCATCATATTGTCACTTTTTGGCCTACCATGATCTTACACATACCCAAAAAAAAGAAAATTGTGTCCATTGTTTTGTCCTTTGAGGTTTGCATGATGGGTGTTACAACTTGGTATCAAAGCCAATGTTTGTAAATGCTAGGGTCTTTGGGTAGCTTTTTCCATCAAGCAACCTTTGCGTTTGACTCTTGAGCTCACTTGTACCTTTATCTTGTTGTGTATAAATAAGCCTTGAGGTAGAGGATGTGGCTGAGGAAGTGGTTGTGGTATTGGTCATGGAGCAAACTAAAAAAGTCCATCAGCTCCTAGTTCCCATGGTTCTAAGCATGAGGAACAACAAAATCCTCAAAGAAATTCATCAGGTGGTGGGAAGAACCTAAAACAACTTGGTTTCAATTGATAGTTGCAACACATTGTGGGATAGATTTTTAATTGGTTGGGACCCAAGCCAAAGGAGGAGTAGTGGGTCGAGAGAGAAAGGGAATGGTCACCGAGGAAAAGGGAAATAATGATAGATCAAGATGAAGTGCTAGTTGGTCATATGAGAAATTTGATAAGAGCACATTTTCCTACATTCGATGGTTTTTGAGGAGGTCTAGAAGCGGAAACATGGTTAATTGATTTGGAGTGATGCTTCACAATGCACTCCTATGGCAGAAATACCAAAGCTCGGTGCACAATCATGCATCTGTGAGGTTTCACATCCACTTGGTGGTGGTTGGAAGAGAAAAAGTTACATCTAGATATTAGCATGGTCACATGGGAGTTATTTCTAGATGGGTTCAAGGCTCGCTTCCTTTTAGATCATTGGAGGAAATGTAGAGCAATTGAGTTTCATGACCTCAGGCAGATGTTGATGTCCATGGAACAGTATGAGCGATGCTTCTATGAATTGAAGCAATATGCAAGGACCAGCCATGATGAAGGGATGTTAGTGTAGTATGTTTTTTAAGGATTAAATGGCCACATTAGTGATGGCATGTGAGTCTTCAAATCAAATACAATTGAAATTGTGGTTGAAAAGGATCATTTGGTAGAGGAGAATTTGGCCATGCCCTTAGGTGGTCACATTGGAGTATAGATTTGAAGTGTGCCTACACCTAGTTTTAGCACTCACGAAGGTTAGCCACAGGTTGTAAGATCTTCTAGGAATAGGTATACACCCTCTAAAGGGGTGAGCAGCAACCACAGTCATAGCTAAAGCATAAAAAATCTCATTCTCAATAGGGTGGCAATTCTTAGTTTTGTAGGGATCGAAACAAGAACCAACCTCATCAGGAGTGTTTCGTGGAGCCTGCACACAGTTTTTTAGTTAGCATCAAGTCGAGGAAGCTTTCAATAGTCAAATGCTCCATCAGGGGGAAGAGAGTTTGGAAGAGGTATTTGTTGCTACTTATGTGGGCAGCAAGGGCATATTGCTAGACTGTGTCCACAAAATAGCACCTCAATAATTAGAGACCTGTTGGATTAGAGCTAGCAGTGGGTGATATAGGGAGATCTCATCATGTCTTTGTGATAGTGGATAATCGACAGGTAGACCACTAGAGCACCATCATTGAGACATTAGGTGTGTTTCATAACACTAGCATTTATATAATCTTTGATTTTGATGCATCTGATTCTTTTATATCTCCTTCAGTAGTTGAGCGATGTAGATTGGTGGCAACTAGTCAAGGTGTTAAATGGCAGGTTGAATTGGCCTCAGGGTCAAAGCTTATTGTAGAGAATATCATGCAGGGTTGTAGTCTAAATATAAGGGCATTGACAACTAAAGTGGACCTCAGAATCCTACCAATTGGCTCATATGATGTCATCTTGGGCATTGATTGGTTGAGTGCACACCATGCTATGATAGACTGTCATTGTAAAGTAGTACAATGCATTGATGATTCTGGAAAGGAGGTGGAGATTGTGGGTATTCAAAGGCCCATTTCATTGTGAATGATCTCTACAATGCAGCTTAAAAGGTACTTTCGATAGGGTTATCTTCTTTTTGTAGTATCTGTGAGTGACTTGGAGTCATAGGATAGTCGAGCGGTGTCATTGGATGATTACCCTCTCCTTAAGGAGTTTTCTGATGTATTTCTAAGAGAGATACCTGGTATGCCACCAAAACAAGATATATATTTCAGGATTGATCTGGTACTTGGAGCTGAGCCGATATCTCGAGCACCATATCAGATGACAACACAGGAACTTTAGGAACTCCATTTCCAATTGGAAGAGTTGTTGGCTAAGGGGTTTATCTTCCTAAGTGTTTCCCCTTGGTGAGCACTTGCAATATTCATAAAGAAGGATGGTTCTCTTCACTTGTGTATTGATTACATGCAGTTGAAAAAAGTAATTGTGAAGAACTGATATCCCTTGCCTAGAATTGATGATATTTTTTATCAGATAAAAGGGGCGAAGGTATTTTCTAAGATTGATCTCAAATCGGGATATCATTAGTTGTAGATTAAGGATGCAGATATTCATAAAACTCCATTTCGTACTCGATACAAACATTACGAGTTCACTGTGATGTCATTCGGGTGAATGAATGCACCTTTAGTCTTCATGATCTTAATGCTTGGAGTGTTCTGAAAGTACTTTGATAGATCCATCCTTGTGTTTCTTGACAAAATTCTAATATATTCTAGGTCTATGGAAGAACACGAGGAACATCTAAAATAGGCGTGACAATGCTTAAGGTACAACTAGTTATTTTCCAACTTGGAAAAGTGTTACTTCTATAAGACTAAAGTTCAATATTTGGGCTATGTGATTTCAGGTGAGGGAATTTTAGTTTATCCTACAAAAATTTAGTCCATTGTGGATTGGCCCACACCCACTAATGTCTCAGAAATTCATAGTTTCATGGGACTTGCAGGATATTATCAGTGGTTCATCCAGGGCTTTTCAAGGATGGGACATCCTATCACCTCTCTCCAAAGGAAGGGAAAGAAATTTCTTTGGTCTGATCAATCTCAGTTAGCTTTCCAAACTCTTAAGGAAAAGTTAACTAGTGCACTAATCTTAGTAGTACTAGATATGACATGTGACTTTTTTGTTTGTATGGATGCTTCTTTGGAAGGCTTAAGGGCCATGTTGATGCAAGAAGGGTGAGTGATTGCTTACGAATCATGGAAACTAAAGGATCATGAACTAAACTACCCCACAAATGATTTGGAGTTTGTTCATAGTTGTCCATGCCTTGGTGAGATGGAGGAACTTCTTCCTAGGGCATCAGTTTGAGTTACATATAGATCATTGTAGTCTGCAATATATCTACACGTAGTCGAACCTGAATGCAAGGTAGAGAAGGTGGATGGAATTCTTGTGCAAATATGATTTTGAAGTGAAGTATATCTAGGGCAAAGAGAATGTGGTGGCAGATGCATTGAGTTGATGAAACCATGAGATTTTTGTTGTGGCTCTTGAGGTTGATTTGAGGAGTCAAATCATCATAGCTCTTCCTCCAGATAATTGGTATCAAGCAGTGAAATTGGAGATTGAGTCGAGGAGAGCTCTGGAAGGAAACATTTTTAGATACTCATTGGACATGGATGGTGTTTTGTGCTATGCAGGCTGAATGTATGTACCTCTTGCTAATGGTCTTCACACTCTAATCTTGACTGAAGCCCATCAGGCCCCTTATTCAGCACATCCTAAAGTTAAGAAAATGTATGCTAATCTATGCTCACTATATTTTTGGGCAGGATTGAAACGTGATATTGCTAATTTTGTGGCTAGGTGTCTAGAATGTCAGAGAGTTAAGGTTAAGCAGCATCATCTGGTAGGATTGTTATAGCCTCATCTTGTTCCAGAATGGAAGTGGTACATTATCTCTATGGATTTCATTGTCAACTTGCCTATGTCTTCCAAGCGACATGACACTATGATGGTAACTATTGATAGGTTGACCAAGGTAGCCCGTTTCTCCCCCTATTCGATCTTCTTATACTACTTTTGTGGTGGCTAGGGTGTTCATGGAATACATTGTTCGATTGCATGGGATACTACAAAGAATCATTTTTGACAGAGATTCGGCATTCACATCTGTGTTATGGACATCTTTGTAGCTTTCCTTAGGGACTAAATTGAACTTTAGTTCAACCTACCATCCTGAGATAGATGGTTTGACTGAAAGAGTTAATCAAGTGCTTGATTATATGCTCTACAAGTATGTCATGGGCAAACAATCATGTGAGAGGAGAAAAGGCCAATAACTTAAGCAAAGGATTTATGCATGTGCTCAATAATTTATTCTTAAAAGGGGACTTCCCCTAGGAATTGAGGGACTTAGAATATGATAAAGGCTAAGGTAGACAAGGCCAGTTGATGAATGACTTAAGAGAACTTAAGTTGTGGCTTAAAAAAATAGAAATCAATTTAGCAAGTCAACAAATAATTAGACCAAATGATCAAAAGTGTTCATGAGTTAGGTTTTTAAAAGGTTTTAAGCTATGAAGAAAAACCTTAATCACAATTTTGAAAAACCCTAACCATAGAATAAAGACTAGAAAGTTCAAAATTTGGGACAAATAGGAGGAATAAACAAAATTTGTAACAAGTCCCACCAGACCCTTAGTAATTTATTGATAAAAAAATATTTATCTTTTTTTTTTTTTTTAAATGCTTAAAAAAATATGAACTCTCATATTATAGTTTATTAATATAAAAAATATGTGTTTAATTTATTTAAGGTTTATTTTATTTTACATTGAAGTATTTTTTAATTCTCTCTTCTAATATAATCCACACTTTTTCATATAATTTATTCATCATTTATCTATTTTTTTTGTATTTATTCATCCTCTATCTAAAAAAAATTATATTTATATATTTAAAGAGTTGTTTTGATTATATATAAATTAATTTTACTTTACAATTATTTAAGAATTGTTGTGTTATATTTACTAATATTTAATAAATAATTATTTTATCTTTTAAAAAAAATTATGTTCAATATATTTGATTTCTTTTATATGAGTAATTACATAAGACTATTTGATGCCATTGTATAACACAATTGTAAAGATCACTTTTCATCATATTAATTAGTCATATGAAGATTGCTTCTTGGAATCCTTTAAGTGTTGTAGCCACTAAAATTTTGGAATTGCATGGCTGTGAAATTGCTTCTAAGAACTTTCTAGCATGGATATTTATCTATATAAAGTTGTACCCATTAAATTTTAGGAATTTTACTAGACCATCAATCCTTAATAAGATTTTTTTTTTCAACTCTTGTTCTCATCCCTCTTTATAATTGTATTTTATTTTTGAGAGAATGTCTATTTTTAGATCTCCTTTAACTATGTATACACCTATCTTTTATTTTATATACCAAGGTTTGGGCCTTTAGGCGTAGTCTATTCATAAAAAAAAAAATTATTTTATTTATTATAGAATTATTTCATCTTATATTAAAATACATTTAAAATAATATATATTTATAAATATATTATTTTAAATATATTTATTTAAAAAAAAAATTGAAATCATTTATTTAATGGGTTGTTTTATTTATCTAAGAGTTATCCATAATGTATTTAAGAGTTTCTTTAAGTTAAAATTATTTAATAATTATTTTAATGTATTTATTATTTTTTTAAATATTTTTTCTTATGTTTTGCGTTTTGTGTATATGAGTAATGACACTAGATTCTTTGATGTTATTCTATAACACATGTAGATGTACTAAAATTTAAATCCTAAAAGATCTCCTTTATTGTACTAATTATGGGTCATGTGAAGATTGCTTCTAGGAATCCTCTATCTACATGTGGTAGCCACTAAAATTGTGGGATTGCATGGACCTTAAACACGGAAATTGCTTCTAGAATCCTCCATCAAAAAATTGTAGCCACTAATAAAATTTATGAACCCTAAATTGTGAAGGCTTACCTGATATCTATTGCTTTCTCTCCATCTAATGGAAAAGTGGGATACTGATCTAAAATCTGATCATAAAAGCTGTAAGATGGTAAAAGGTTGCAAGAATTCTGCAATCAATCATTTTAACCAGATCCCAGATGAATTGGTCACCTGCATTTTCTGCAAACTTAGCTCCAGTTCAAACCATTCTAGAGATTTCTTTGGAGCACTTCTAGGGTAAGAAATCTATTTTTCTGTAAAAGTAGTTGTATGTATAACAGAGCTTCTTCATTTATAGAGAGTTTTTTTCATTTTATTTATGCAAATGCAAGAGGTTTAATATGCTGGGCAACCAGAAAGAAGTGTTGCAATACGCCTCCCAATCGTTATGCACTTCAAAGAACTTGTCTTTCATCCAAAAATGTGCAGATGCCGGAAACATCGAGGCCTTTTACACGCTAGGAATAGTAAGACTCAACTTTACATACACTGCGCTCTCTTATTTTATCTTAAAATGATATTGAGCATATTTCTTTATTACACTATACTAGTCGAGCAACACATACTGTATTCATTTTGTGATGTACTTTCGATTCCAAGGTAACTGAATACCTTCATATATTTAGATCTATTTGTCTACAGGCCTTTTAACATCAAGAATATTTAAAATTTTATTAGATCTATACATTTACCCTCCTACAAATCCTAAACCCTAGCACATCTGTAGAATAGGTTTATTTCTGTAAAGCACCCACTTGGAATCACAATGTCTCTATTACACAAGCTATCAGTAAAACAGCAGCTGAGCGTACCCAGTAAAAAAAATTGCCTACTAAACCACAAACATGCATCACCATACTCCTTGGATTTAGTTCTGAGGAAGGGATTAGGTTACCTTTAATGAGAAATATCTACTCCCCAAAAGAATCAAGGGATTAGGTCAGCCCTGCCTTAGGGGACATTCTCAGGAATAGTCGTGGTATTGATATCTGCAGCATTGTGTATGATTTCACAGTTGCCAAACTAACCACAAAATCTAAAACTATAGAGCCATAATACCGTGTAGTCAACAGACCGCTGTTGATTGTCACCTTTCTAACCCAAACCCTAACACTTGCGTAGCATCGGTATATTAAAAACACCACTTTACAGTCAAGACACCTCTGTTGATAGTCAACTTTGTAGCCTAAATGTGGAATCAACAGATTTCTGTAAAACACCCAGTAGAAAATAATGAAGTCCCAAATTTGGGCTTACTGTATCACTAACACCTTAGATTGTATTAGGCCGGCTTTTACAGGATATATGTTACTCATCCAAAGTATCATGAGCATTTCCTTTAGGGGCATGCTCAGGTCTAGTTGTGGATGGATAGGAAATAATGATGCCCCAAATTTAGCTTTTCTGCATCAGCATTGGGCTGAATTTAACAGGAAATGTCGTTATCAGGTCTGGTTGTGGATGAATTAAATTTGAGAGGAAATGCTATTATCAGGTCTAGTTGTGGATGAATTCAATTTAACAGGAAATGTCATTATCAGGAATTAAATCTGTGGTAGTGTCAATGTCTTGTGCATTGTGGATGATTTTAGTTTTGACCAACTTACCTGCCAAGACTAAATTATTGATCTCGTCCTCCGCCAATTATATATTGTAGGTTTCATTGATCTATTGGCAATCACTTCAGTGTAAAATTAAACATGCTATCACTATCAGTCAAACAGTTGAGCATGAAAATGAAATACTTCCTGATAAAAATTATTGAAAGAAATTGTGGCTGATAAAACCTGCACTCACAGGCCAAATAAATCCAACAAACATTTTATAAATCAAATTATTAAATGCATTATGTTTCTCAGGTCATACTGATGGTGCGTTTGTTTCTGTCTGGGCAGCTCATATTCTATTTGAGTAAACGCAGGGATGAAGGAATTTCACTTTTGGAAAAGGCTGTCAATGCATCTCACTCTAGAGCCACATTTTCAATGGCTTTAATAAAGTTCAACGGCAGTGGGGGAGAAAAGGAGAGCAAAGATTTTCACGCGGCCGTTGATCTGTGTAAGAAAGCTGCACTTCTTGGGCATAGCGGTGCTTATGCTGAATTAGTATTGTTTCTTGCCTTTCGTTATGGCTTTGTCAGAAATCCCCGAACATGGCATCTGCTAAGGCGAATACGAACATTCGATAATTACTTCAATTACGATTCTACGAATAAACCTGTACAGAATTTATGCAAATGGTTCAGTGGCCACCCACCAGGCAATGGAATGAAGTTATGTTCAAACATCAGTTGTAGACGGCCTGAAACAAGGAAAAATGAGTTCCGCAGATGCCCAAAAGTTCGTTGCAAAAATGAGTTTTTCTGCTTATTTGTTTGTTGGTACATGTCTTATAGATCGGGGTACACCTGCACTGGCTAAATGTGCAATCATTTTGCCTTTTGCTTCTTATTACCTTTCCGTATAAGCTACCCATCTTTTTCATGGCCATCATACACATTTTTCTTGATCATTTGTCTTATATTTATCGAACCAAAAAACAATAATTCGAAATCATCTATTCTTATAACCTTGACCTTTATTGATTTTTGGATTTTTTTTATATAAATTCTCAAATAAATAGACTTCTAGATGGTGATGTCCTGTGTTCCACTCGTAGGGTTTTTATTCTCAAATTTATAGTGTTTAAAAATGTAATGACATTCATCAATCTTCAAAGCTACATATGAACTGTAAAATGATTTCTAGGTTTTTCTCATGCACAAGAATGAGTATGATCATATATGATGATTTCATGTCAGAGTAGAGTGTAAAGACCAATAAAATGAATAATGTTGATAGATATAATCTTGAATATATATACGGAAATTGAGATGTCCAAAAATTAAGAAAATAACACAATGAAGATTATGAATGAGGATAGAGAAGGCATGTTGTTGTCATTTAATGATAAGGTAATAAAGGTACAAATGCCAAAAAAATAAAATCGAAATAAGGTAATGTATGATCATAAGATGATTAATTAGTAAATGTGTATATCATATCAAAAATTATGAAGAATTAGTTAAAATTGGATCATGTATGATTTTTAAATGTGTTATACAAAGTAAATAAGAAAATGAATCATATTGCAATTAGTATGCATCATATGGAAATAGGTTTTCATTGGCTATCAAGTTTGTGGCTCCAAAAATCCTAGAGATACTTAATAACACGATAAGTCAATTACATTAACTTAGATATAAAGGTAAGAGTTGCTATTAGACAACGGAAAATTAGGCATCAAGTTATAAGAAATGGTATGTGTTCTTCTTTTTTAGGTTCATAGATTATAATAATTGGAAGATTATAACACTAGTCTCAGCCTAGCTCACCTTAGGTACCCAAGGTAAGGGATGCTAGGCTGTTGGGCTGGGCCGCAGGGACACCCCTATAGTGTCAAAGAAAAAAATCCATGCAAAAAAATATGAAAAATAATTTGTATCACTTCACATAAATCCCCTTAACTTTGTTTACACATTTGCAACTTGCAAATAAAATTAAGAAGGCATATTGAAATTTTAATCAACTCTATTCTCACAAAATATTTCACACAAGTGTTAACTCTAGACCATAAAAGAGGGTGGGCCCAAAAATACTCCTAAATGTGAAAAGTACAATTAAATATTTTAAAATGTTTGTTCAAAGGATAAGTTAAAGTAAAATGATCCCTTGATCACATATTTTTATAACATTTCACAATGTAGATTTGTATGTATTAATAACATTCACTATTAATCATGCTTCATAAATCCATAAATAAAAATAAAATCCCATATAATTTACCAAAATGATGTATTTCAACTGGACATTAAAATATTTTTATAAATCAAAGTTTTGGGGACTAAATAGTCAATACACCAGAAGGTTAATAAATATAGCCTTGTGTATTCATAAATCATACATATCCTATAATATATCATATTAACATATATTATTTTACCCTATATTTCATGATCCTCTCCTATCCCATCACACTAGTCTCTACTAGTTCATATTATGTTCAATTATCCCTTTTTATTCTCATCCTATTGTACCCTCTCTCATTTCACACTATGTTCCATTATCTCCTCTTGGTCTATTAACCCTTTTATATTATACCACCTCCCTCTAGATTTTATCTTATGCATATACCCTTATGTTGATGCTACAAAATGCTACTCCGCTTCCTAGAGAAAAATCTCACTCACAAGGCTACAATTTTTTATCATATAAGTTAGATCATCCCATCAAAAAACTATGGAGGGTTAATGTCTAACTCTATGATAGTGGGTTTTATCTCCTATTATTTAAAATCATCTTAGACTCAAGAGGTTGTTCCTAGGGATATACCTTAATATCTATTGAGATCACATATAATGAACAAAAAATGATTAAAAGATATATCCAAACCGAACATACCTAGTTTTCCCCAAATACTATCACTCAACCAAGTAAAACAATGCAAAATACATACAATACATTCATTTGAGGCTCAATGAAGATTGATCCCTAGTTATATCATGAGGTTATGAATGTATACAAATTAGTCCTACTCCTATACTATTGATTTATGTTTTTTATTGATGAATTAAGATTGGCTAGGTAGACTAGAGACTAGTTCATCCAATGGGTTATAAAGTCATAGGTGGCAAGAAAGAGAACCATTAAAGAAAACATAATAGAATTGATTTGGGCACATACTCCATCAAAGAAAAAATATTATACAAAGAGAATACTTATTCATCAAAATTGATATTTATATAGTGCATTTGAAACATGGAAAATGTCATTCCAAAGATTGTAATATTTAAAATACTATTACATTCACCAATTGCATGTTACAATCATATAAGTGAATATGGTAAGTGAAGTATTTACAACCATAAAATACCTTCCTATAGAAATATAAACATGAATGGATACATTATCTACACTACATATATACATGTGTCTTATCGCTCACATACCCCATGAATCCATAGCCATCCTATAATTAGAAAAAGCATGAGTTGAAACCCTAAAAGAAAATTACACCTTCCCAACCTTCAAAAAATACAAGAAGAACCAACCGCTTCCAAAAATTATAACATTATACAATATATAAACATGTGGAATCAAACCAAATACAATTGTAACACTATTCACATTTGAAATTCATCACCTAGGATCAATCTAACACAAAACAAGTATTCCATATCAATAGATGCCAATCATAATCAATACTAGTGGATGGGATGGTCATGACATGAATGCAAGTAGGTAGATAATATAGCACAATAAGCACACCATTAGGATAATTAGCCACAAAAAAATTATTTGACAAGATGCACAGGCACAAAAAAAATCATCATAGGCCTAAGATCTTTCCCCTATTGATTATTTTACACCAAACATGTGTTGAAAGTATGAGCTAGTTTGGTGGTGTTGTCATTGATGTTTTCATAGATTTCAACATAGTTCAATATGTTGCAAATTGTCCATGTATGATTGAGATGTTGTTGAGATATTTTGAGTACATGGAACTATCTTATATAGTTGTATATGTGATCTGTTCATGAGCTTCCAATTCTTTTTGAGAAAATTAATATAGAAGTGAAGTTAGAAGAAGGAATGTATTCAAATTGTGCTCTGGTATGTGCTCCTCATTTATCATATGTTTATCCTATGCTTGTGCAGACCTAAAGGTTTGATAAAGGTGAGTTAGCAATGATATATGTTGAGTATTAGCTTCTAGTGAGTTGGTACATGAAATTTGTGTCCATCGATATCTCTATTCTACCGATAAGTTCAGCATTCTATGGACTAGGAGAAATATTGTTGCTATGCATTTTTTCTTTGTTTTTTTTGAGATCTCATGGATCTAGAATATGTTGTGTGAAGGTCTTCCTATCCTTTGGTGAAGAGGTTTGAAGTCTAGAGCCTTGGAAATCATGTTTCAGTATGCTTGTGCGTATCTCCAGAGTCTAAATTGTCTAATGAAAGAAATTCAGTGATTGAATCTTCTTGTTCTTGTTGTGGATGTATCTGGAAGGTTTTGAGTTGTATTATCATGCTTAAGGAAGTGTGTTTTTCTGTTTGCATGTACAATAATGTGTATTTGTTTTTTCATTAGGTTTGGCTGACCTAGCCTTTACACTTTATTCAAGGAATAAAATTTAATCAAGAAAGCATGTAGAATATTCAAGAATATTATTTGTGGTCTTGGTTATATGTTTTATTGGTCCACTCGTATTCCTTTCTACTATGGAATTTTAGAGTTTCTGACCTAATTTGAATTTAGGAAATGATGTATTGTGGCTAACCTTGGTAAATGTTTCTAAGATTGAGAATAATATAAAAGAAATTTGAATTTTGAAGAGATGTATGATAGTTAGATGCAAAGTGACAAAAGTGTGCCACAAATAATAAGAGTAGAAGTGTGTGTGGGTGAGTTGTGATAGTAGTTTTTTAGTTTGTTGAAGGCAGTGAATTTAAGGTTTCTATAATCAAACAAATGTGCATTAATTGGAGTGGTGGATCTTTTCTCTTTTGTATCTGTAGGTGGTGACCCTCTCTATTGGACAGTGAGTTCTTTGCAAGTAGTGAGCCTTTGTATTTGGATAGTGAGTCCTCTTTTGGGAAGTGAGCCTTGTATTCAATTTATAATCTTTATATTATGAGTTAACTCTCACCCCAGTTTTTCCCTTATTGGGTTTTCCATGTAAAAAT